>WEKY01021242.1:146825-167568 GCA_013390045.1 Picathartes gymnocephalus
GCCGCCTCCCGCCGCCCCCCGCCGCCGCCCCCCGCCCGCACCCTGCTCTCCCCGGAGCAGTTCGTGTCGGCGGCGGGGGGCGGCCCGGCCGAGTACGAGAGCCTGTCGCTGGAGCTATTCATGCTGGGCTATTTCCGCATCTTGGAGCAGGACCTGCCCCCCGAGGAGCGCCGAGGCCGCCACCTGCTCTGTTTCGAGGTGTTCGAGCAGCTGGGCCGGCACGGCTGGCGGGCTGTGCGGGCTTTCCACCGCGCCGTCATCGACGAGATCGCGGCCGGGCGGCGCGGCTGGAGCGACGGCTTCGACGACATCAAGGCACGGTACTTCGGGACTTTGCACAGCCCGGCCCAGCGGCCGGGGCAGGCCGGGGACGAGGGGGAAGAGATTTGTCGCTACATCGATCGCAGCTTCGCCTTTTGGAAGGAGAAGGAGGCCGAGATCTTCAGCCTGGAGTAGTGATGCCAAGGGGCTGCAGAGGCTGCGGGCTGCAATAAAATCCTTCTCGGTTCTGTCCCAGCTGAGCGAGGCTTTCCGGGCCGGTGAAGAAAGCTGCTGAGCTGGGCGGGCCGCCTCAGCACCCCTGCTCCCCCTCTGCCAGGGCGGGTATTTCACGCCCCGGCTGCCGCGGAGTGAGATAACGACCTATATTTGTAGCGGCAGCGGCAGTCCGAGCCGGAGGAGCGAGGAGGGGCATGGCGGGGACCCCCGGCTGCCGATGGGATGGAGGGAGGGTGCTGCGGGAGGTTGTCCCTTC
Source organism: Picathartes gymnocephalus (assembly GCA_013390045.1). NCBI lineage: Eukaryota > Metazoa > Chordata > Aves > Passeriformes > Picathartidae > Picathartes > Picathartes gymnocephalus. The sequence goes on from WEKY01021242.1 coordinate 147,580, forward strand.
AGGCTCGGTGCCCAGCCGACCCCTTCGCGATAGGGAGGCTTTCCTAAAGGCAACACCGGGGATGGGGCGACGACAGGGATGGGCCGCGGCGACAGCTCTGCCCGTGCGGTGCCTTTAAGAGCAGGGAGCAGTGTCCAGGTGCCGCCTAAAAATAGCGTGTGCCCCTGGTCCCGGCTGATCCCGTGTCATGCGGCGTGTCCCTGCCCAGCGCCGACACCGCGGTCCCTTCCCTCCCGCGGGCCGGCCGGGCTGCGGAGCGCTGCTGAGAGCGGGAGCCACCGCGCCGAGAGGGCTCAAATCACCCCGAAAATCACCCCCAAAAGTCGCCGCCCCGGCACGGCAGCTGCGGCGTGGTGAGGAGAAAACACGGCCACCCGTGGGAGGGGGGCTGTGGGAAGCGCTTGTGCAGCCACTGCTGTCCGCGACTCGGGCGCTGGGCAGGCGGGAGGGTGTCGCGACAGGGGGAGAGGGAGACGCCGTCGCCTTTTCCTAGCAGGGACACCCGCGCCTCCCGCTGCTCGGGCACTGCCTCCCTGCCAGGCCATCCCCCGGCACCATGGTGAGGAACATGGACGACTTTGATTTCTGCCTGCCTTCGCACGCCCAGGGCGTGCTGGAGGGGCTGCAACAGTTGCGCACCAACCCCAAATTGGCCGACGTGACGCTGGTGGCGGGCGGGCGGGAGTTCCCCTGCCACCGCGGCATCCTGGCCCTCTGCAGCCACTACTTCTATGCCATGTTCTCCGGTGACTTCGCTGAGAGCATCGCAGCACGGGTGGAGCTGAAGGAGGTAGACCCCAGTGCACTGGAGATGCTGCTTGATTTTGCCTACACGGGAAAGGTCACCATTAACCAGGGCAACGTGGAGGGGCTGATGCGGACCTCCAGCCAGCTCCACTTCCCTGCTATCCAGAAGGTCTGCAGCCGCTACCTCCGGCAGCAGATGGATGCCACCAACTGCCTAGGTATCTGTGAGTTTGGTGAGAGCCACGGCTGCCCTGAGGTCTCCTCCAAGGCCTGGTCTTTCTTGCAGGAGAACTTTGAAGCCGTCTCTCTTCAGGAGGAGTTCCTCCAGCTCTCCAAGGAGAGGTTGGCTGTCTACCTCTCCAATGACCAGCTGCAGGTGCAGGAGGAGCGGAGCCTGGTTGAGGCTGTGCTGCGCTGGGTACGCCACGACCCGGGATCCCGAGCCCAGTTCCTGCCAGAGCTGCTGGAGCTGACCCACCTTGTCTCACTGCCTGACCAGTACCTGCAGAACCTCCTTGCCACTGAGCCTCTTGTTCGTGACTCAGATGCCAGCAAGGCCCTCGTCGCCCGATCCCGCACCATGGTGAGTACCCCCTTCCCCTAAATGCCACTCCCTGAGCCAGGAAGGAGGAGCCTGATGGCCCCACCCTGGAGGGGTGATAGCCCTGATGGCCTCTACATCAGGGGCAGAGTGGCACCGGTGCCCTGAAGAACCCCCCAACCACACCACAGAAGCTGGAGGAGGTGCTGGTGGTGGTTGGTGGCCGTGTGCTGGAGGATGGTGAGGATGAGGAGAGGGGGCTGGAAATGCCAGCCCCCACCAGGAACTTTGCCTTCTACAACCCCAAAAGCAGTAAGTGCCCCCCACTTCCTCCACCTCCCTCCATGTTAATTAACCATCTGTCTACCCCAAAGCCACTTCTTGCCAAACCAGTGTCAGTTTAGAGAGACACTGGTTGGATTGGGATGGGCTTGAAACAGGGGTGGCTTAAAAAGCGGGGTCATTGCTGGCTGTGGGGTAATTGCTTGGCTCCGCTGGGTTTCAGGGCGATGGATGGCTCTGCCCGACTTCCCTGATTACAACAAATGGGGCTTTTCCCTGGTGGCTCTGAACAACGATGTGTACGTCACAGGTCAGTGCCAGGGCTGCTGGTGTAGGGTGGGGGCTTCAAGGAGCAGGGATGGAGGACAGGAGACAATGATATGAGCATGAGGCACTGGTGTGGGGGCAGAGGCTCCTCTCTGAGCAAACTCCTCTCCTTACTCTCTGCTTGGGCAAATCTGGCCGCTGGCAAGGAATGCCCAGGGACAGCTGCAGTTGGAGGGGGTGGCCCACCTGACCTGTCTCTCTCTAGGTGGCTCCAGGGGGTCCCAGAATGACACGTGGTCAACGACACAGGCCTGGTGTTTCTGCCCCAGGGATGGTGTCTGGAAGCCCATCGCTTCCATGCTGAGAGCCCGGACGAACCACACCAGCGCTGTCCTCAATGGTGAGATCTACGTGATCGGGGGTAAGGCTGCAAAGATTCCCTCTGGGTGCTGCTAGGCTGTGGGTCCATGGGTGCCCCAGAACAGTGGGGATGGCTGCAGTGTCCTGTCACCCTGCAGGGACAACAGTGGACGTGGTGGAGGTGGAGCGATATGACCCCTACAACAAGAGCTGGTGTGCCATCAGCCCAGCCCTCAAGTACGTGAGCAATTTTGCAGCTGCCAGCTGCCTGGGCAAGCTCTACCTGGTGGGCTCCTGTGCCGTCAAGTACAACGCACTCACTCTGCAGTGCTACAACCCTGTGCAAGGTGAGAGCTGACGCTGCTGCCACACCCCACCAGTGTTGTCCCTGGGAGAGGGACTGAGGGGGATCCCCAGGAAGGTGAGCCAGGCATGGCCCTGAGGGATGTGAGCAGGTGCTAACAGGGTGTGGTGATGGCTGTGGCACAGGGCCCAGGAGCCCCAGGAGCGTGGCTCTAGCAGCACAAACCTGAGTCACAGATGTCTGACACAGCCCAGACCTGAGCTTTGGTGGAGCAGGATCTCCGAGGCACCGGGGAGGGGGAGGCTGCCTGCCTTAGCAAGAAACCAACACCCTGTGACAATGCCACCTCCTCAAGCAGACTCCTTCCCATCCCACAGCACCACTACAAACCATATCCCCACTGCCACTGTTTTTTAAGCAAGACCCTTGACTGGGATGGGGACTGCTGGTGCCAGTCTGCCTGGCTGGTGTGCCTCCTCCCTTTCAAATTCCCCCTGAAATAGCAACGCTTTTTTCAGTGACTGGCAGCTGCATCGAGAGCCAGGGGTGGGATGCACTGCTAATGGCTGCTCCTTGCAGATCTGTGGAGTGTGATCACGTCCCCCTTCATCCCCAAGTACCTCTCAGCCCCACGCTGTGCCACTCTGCGTGGGCTCATCTACCTCATCGGGGATAACACCAAGAAGGTCCACGTGTACAACCCAGAGGCCAACATCTGGCAGAAGGTAGTGGGATGTGGGACCAGGCACGACCACCCTCCCAGGGATATGGGGATGGTGTTCCCAGCTGCTGCCAGCACCCCCCTGTCCCTCCTACCCACTCATCCCTTGGCTCTGTTAACCCCTGCAGAGCTGAGGATGTCCCATTCCTTCCTCCCCTGCTCCCCATCACACACACACGAGGCACCAGAGGCCTCCAAACCCCGCAGAGAGGATGGGGTAGGGAGAGACGTCTGGTGGGTCACTGTCCTCTGTGGTGGGAGTAGGAGGTCACCAAGGAGTCACTGCACATCCCAGCCTGTCCCTCACACAGGTGCAGCTCCTACACACGCTTCATGAGAACGGTGGGATGGTGGCACTGGGTGACAGGCTCTTTGTCACCGGTGGCCACTGGAAGGGCATGGACGGGGACTACCGGGTAGAAATGGAGGTGTATGACTGCACCAAGGACCTCTGGACACGCGAGGGCTCCCTGCCCTGTCTCTGGCTCTTCCACAGCTCCTCCTCCATCTTCATGGACACCTCCAAGTGGACAGAACCTTTCCAGGGTGACCATGGGTGGTAGGAGAGCCTCAGTGATGCCTGTCACTCTATGCAGCCATGCTTCCCCTTCTTCTGCTGCCTGTTGAGGCTGGCAAGTGGGAGGTGGAAACCTCTGTGCCAGGCTGGCTGGGGCATCAGGAGCATGTTCTCCCTCACCACTGCAGAGAAAAGGCTTTTCCTTATATACAAGCTTTGGTTAATGCTCTCTTGTTTTGGTTTGTGGTTTTTTTAGAACCTTTTCCCCCCTCCAAAACCCTAAAGATTTTAGCATATTTCAAGGCCTCCCAAAGTGTGGTTCATCCCATCAAAGCCTGACATTGTTACTTGGGGGCAGCAGCTTGTGCATAATCCTGGTTTCTCTCCTAGGATATACCAGCATGCACCCCAGGCATGCGATCCATGGCCATGGTGAAGCTGCCGGTACCCGGGTGAGTCCCTGCCGGTGCGGTGACTCCTGCCCCAGCCCCCCCGGACGGTAGCGGTGACAGAGACGCTGCTTCCCCGATGGCTGGGGCCCCAGCCAGCACCGCTGGGACGGTTCAGCTGTTCCGCCTTCGGTTTTTCGGTATTTTCGACGCGTTAAAAACACAGCACACGCTGAGGAGCCCCCGGGGCGGGGTGGGCACCTCCCGCCGCAGGCGCTCCGAGGGCAGAGCCCAGCAGTGAGACGGGCCCGAGGCGGGGCTGGGGCCGCGCTCCCGGTAGCGGCGGCGGGATGCGGCTGCCGCAGCTGTGCCTGGCGCTCCTCTACGCCGCCGGCACCAGCAGCGAACCCCCGCGAGCAGCCCGGGAGTGGCCGCTGGGCCCGGCAGCAGCCGCGGGACGTGGAGGGCCCGGGGCTGCCAGCGTGGACCCCCGGCAGGCGTGGATGCTGCTGGCCGGGAGCCCCGGGAAGGCGAGCGGCGATCGGGGCCGCGGCGGGACCGGGGCTGGCACGGCACCAGCGGGCGGCTCTGCGGGAAAACCCAGCTCGGCTGCCGCGCAGGTCAGCGGGACAGGGGCGGCCCCGGCCTCCCCCACGATGCCGGAGGAGCTGCTGAGGGAGCTGCAGCTCCTGCTCAGAGGTACCGGGGTGGGGGGGCTCAGGGTGGGAGCTGCGGGGACAGCGGGACAAGGCACAGCAGGAAAACACACACAGAGCCAGGAAAAGGGAAGGTTCCTTCCTAACGTCAAATTCCGGCGGGGTTTGGGGTCAGGCATGGCAAAGATGTGCAGGACAGCTGGGGAAGGGTGTAAGGAGGAGGAAAGCAGCAAAGGCAAGCCTCAGGCCGGGGCCCAGCGTCGTGTGGAAGCAGCCTTCCATTGCCAAACGCGTGAAGACCTCGCTGTGGAGCGGAAAATGTGGCAGGAGCTGGGGCTGTTCTACATCGTAAGTGCTCAGCCTGCCCCTTTTCCCTGTCTGAAGGGGCAGCCGCCCTGGCACAGGGACTCCTTGTCTAACTCCAGCCATTCCCTATCCTAGCCTGAGAGGGAGGGGATGTTCCACCGTGGCCCAGGGCTGAACCTGACCAGCGGGCAGTACACAGCACCCATTGCAGGGTACTACGCCTTCAGCAGCAGGCTGCACATCGGTGAGCCCTCAGACAGCCCCGCGGCCCTGCCGGGGGCTGGGCTGGCTCTCAGCCCCTGCTGTGGTCTCAGTGCACAGGGGGAAGAGGAGGAAGGGGCCGGGATGCCGAGGGAGCCGCCTGCGGGTGCTGATCTGTGTGCAGTCCCGCTGCCAGCACAACAGGTACGGCAGGACACAGCCAGGGACCCTGGGCCAGGGGAAGGAGTCCAGCATCCCTGGGAAAGGAGGGACCTGCTCCCCCCACCACTGCCCTCCCTCTTCTGCAGCAATTTAGAGACCGTATCTCAGCTGGAGAGCAGCGGTGACCTTTTCACCATCTCTGTCACAGGCACCCTTTACCTGCAGGTGAGTGCTGCCAGCTCCACTGGTGACAGTACTGGGCAGGAAGGTGCCTTCCATGGCCCTAGCCCAGGGCTGGGCATCAGGTCTGCTTCTCAGGTGACCTCCAAGCCCCAAAGACAGTCAGGGCAGAGCTCTGCTGGGGCACTGTAGCACAGACCGTGGCTGGGCTGCCGTAAAGGGGAGCTGTTCTTTACCCAGGCGGAAGGGCAGGGGCAGCTCCTCCAGCTCCTGGCTGCTGTGTGCAGGGGAGAGCTCTCTCCTTGGCTCTGCCAGGCCATGCCTGGTGCCCAGGGGAGGTGTCCCAGCCCTGCTAATCCCTCTCTCCCCCCAGGCTGGGCAGTATGCCTCTGTTTTCGTGGACAACACGGCAGGCTCTCCCCTCACAGTTCAAAGCGGGTCCGATTTCAGTGCTGTTCTGCTGGGAGTGTGAAGAAGCACCACGCTGAACATGTGCCAGGAGCAGCCAGACCCCTCCCTCTGCCAGCCACCATTGTGTCTCCTCTGCTCAGCACCAAGCCTAGGGAAGATCATTTGCTCATAGAGGAACTGCAGTCTGGTCCAATACTGCTCATCCTGCAGAACCAGCTGGAGATGGACAAAAGATCATGAAGATGATGATAATAATAAAGAAACCTGACCAGGACCGAAAGGCATTCACCTTTATCTAAAGACTAGGCCTACAAGTTTATCTAGGAAAACACTGCTGACAGTGGCAGCAGATAGTTGCCTTCTCCCCAGGGCTCAGCTCCCACCATGCCTGGTACAAAGCCCCACACGTCCATTTTTGCCTTTAATGGACTTCCCTTCCTTGCCCAGACTCAGTCTCAGCAGCCCAAGCCAGATGATGTATTGCTTTAGCTGCACTGCAGTGTATGAGCAGTGAAAGTTTGCTGGCAGGAGCCAATGTCCTTTGCACTGATCATCAAAGCAAAGTCCCAATAACGCTGCACATTCGACTAAAGCAAATTCCTGTCCTGTGAGTTTCCACAGCAGGCACTCCCTGCCTGTAGCACGGGGCCCAGGCTGTGGGCAGCACAGATATCCTCTTTGCTCTGGCTCTGATAGCTGCCTGAGCTGAGGATGGGCACAGGCCTACGTGACCAAGCCAGGAGGAGCACCAGGAAGGCTGAGCGTTTGATTTCCCAGTAGCACTGAGTACTGGGCAAGTGGTGCCAGCAACGCTGCAAGATAGCCTGAGCTGCAGCCAGCCCCACCTTCTCCCAGGGATGTCCCTGGCCCTGCCTGCCCTTCTTCTCCACAGGCTGCATCTCCTTGAGGAGCCTGGTGAAGCAGCTGTTAATGCGGCAATTTAAGGGTAGGGGTGTTTGGGTCTGGGGAGGAAGGGGACAGTCTCCAGCTGTGGCAGTTTCTGAGCTGACTTCTCCCAAAGCAAAGAGAACTTGTGTAGGAAGGAATGGCTGGGAGCAGAACAAGCTGGCAGAGGACAAGCACTGCCCAAAATCTGTGCTGGAGGGCCACTTCCTTCCTCAGTCCTCTGCAGGAGATGCAGAGTCAGTGTGCACCAGGCTGCATTAGCTTAACCCTCAGACTAAGCCCATGATGTGTAACTGACTACTGCTGGAGCAGAAATAGATGTGAGGTGGTCAAGCCTCCTGTCCCAAACAGGACAACTATGGTGTGCTCCAAAAAACAGCCCAGGAGAGCTGGGACCATCTCCCAGAGCTCCAGGGATACAGAAAACAGAAAGGAGCCAGGGAAGCCTGACAGCCCTGCACAGGACTATGCACAGAACACTTTGTCACCCTTGCCCACTTCCCCTGGGAGTACAGCTGTGCCTCATCAGAGCAAGGAGGCAACCACAGTGCAGACTCCCTCAGCTCACCTCCCTCACTGCCCTGCTCACACACCATGTGGGAAATTGGAAACTTAAGTGCTTAGGTAGCCCAATCTATTTAGCTGTCATCCTGTCATTTGGTCTTAAGCCAAATTTTCTCTGGAAAGCAGCACCCTGACTGCAGCAACAGCTGGTAGAGGCACCGAGACAGGATGAGATACCAGACACTTATTAGTACCTAAAACATGAGACACCTTCTCCTCAGATAGCACAGACAAGCACAGAGCCTGCCTGCTGCTCAGCTGCCTGGCAAGTCCATTTGGTGAAAACACTTTTTCCAAAAAATATCAGGAGCAAATTCCAGCCACCTTTTCCATATTAACACTGTGGTAAAACTCCAACATCTTCTGCAAACACAAGGCAGGCATGCTGCTGCTCTGCAAGTGATGTTTGTGACCCTCAGCTGCAGGAAACCTCACAGCCCAGCTCAAGAGTCAAAAGATTTCCCACCCAGCGTGAAGAGGACAGCCCATATCACATCCAAAACCGGTGGCCTAGAGCACCTCACTGGCTGTATGGTACAGCCTGTTCAGGAGCTCCCACTGAATCCTGGAACTCCAGACTCTCCCAGAATCCTGCACAAAGCTCAAGGATATGGCCAGCAGAGCTGCCCCATTTGAAACAGCTGGCAGAGCTCATGCCCCAAGATGCCTCTTGCTAGCACCCCTGCCAAATGAATTGACTACATTTGCCAAGACATTCAACCCTACTAGCCAAGCGAGCTAAACCTACTAGAAAAAAAACCATCTTTATTTACAATGAAGAGCATCCAGCAGGACCCATCCTCCCCCAGGCACAGATGCATGCAGACAGACCTCTCCCTTTCCTTTCCTTGCAGCCAGCACAGCTCATCCCTCAGTGCTCTATCCGGACCACCATGACGGTGACGTTGTCGGCCGACCCTCGCTGCACTGCCTTGTTGGCCAGTCTGTTACAGGCAGCTTCGTATCGAGCATCTGCCTCCAGCTTTCCTTCTCTCATCTGGATATTCTTATCCTGTTGGAACAAAGAAAGATGTCATTGATTGCTCCCAGCAAAGGTAGGTACAAGCACGTTGTGTTTTCCAAGCGTTTGGAAGGAAAACAAACACAGATAACCCAAGGAATAAGGGAGGATAGTCTGGCAGAAGTCCATTTCATACCCTCTGCACTGACAAACCCAGCCCCCACACTGCCTTCTCCTCACCTCCAGGCAGGACACAATGAAGTTCACAGCTTCTTCTGGTGTAAAGACTTTAAAGAGGCCATCACACGCTATCAGAATGAACCTGGAAATCAAGGGGAGACAGGTTACAAGGCTGAATTTTTGGCTCCCCAGCTACAGCAAAATCCCTCCAATCTATTTTATGAACACCCATGCTTCAGTCCAAAGGGAAGATGCTGTAAAAGCTCATCTGAAAATCCCCTGGAACCTACCATGCATTGCAATCCAAAATACAGGCCAAAGAACCAGGCAATAATAATGTAAGACCTATATCAGGACATCCTGGCAGTCCTACAACACTGGCAAGATCATATACAACATGCTGGTCAAATGCTCCATTGTTTCTCTAAGAACTGCTTCTTTCCTTTGAGTCCCTTTCTTTCATGTATTTTCCCTGTGATGCAGCTAATGCAAGGAAATAGAGAAACACAGTTGAATCCCTCATGCACATCACATTTCTACACTCCCAAGGTATGTGATAATTTAAATATGCAAATTCAAAAGAAAAGCATGTGATACAACTGTGATCAGAAAACTCTGACACAAAATATTGCCACAGGCTGCAGAAGGTTGCAGAGATACAAAGTCCAAGGCAAGGACAGCATCCCCCCTAGGATGGAGGAGACAGCCTGCTGTGTACTCCCTGCCTGCACAGGGAACTGTACTGGCCAGGCGCCCTAACCAGAGTCACCAGGACAAGGAAAACTACAACCAACCTACTGGTCAGCCTGCACATGCCTCTGAAGACATCATTTCAGTGACTGATACTCATGAGTATCTTTAGAAATATTTTAGTGGATCACTTGATATGGAACTCTAATCCCAGAAAAAGCAGCAGTACTGGGTTACATTCTCACCTCTGAGAGTCTGCAGAGCCAAACTGACACGAAAGTTCACTGCAATTTGTTGTTGCCAATCATATAACGGAAAAGTATCTGAAATCTTCAAATATCAGAGCTGAATGCAAAAGTATTTATGGGTACTACAGTTGCTAGAAACAATTCTTGGACAGGATGGAGATCCAAGAACTCAAGCCCTAACTAACTGCTTGAACACTGGTGTGTGAACTTAATCAGAGCACAAAGGACATCTAAGGCTTGTGTATGCTATTGCTATGAGGCTGGTTCCTCCAAGAGGAGCCTTCACAGTATCTTGGCAGAGCAGCAGCATTATCCCACTGTTCTGACAAGGAACAGAAGCAGAGAGACATCAGCAGTAAGAGCATCCTCTAGTTCTGCAGGGATCAGTTTGAAGTGGCTCTCACAGCAGAGCAAACAGGGTTGTGCAGCTTCTGCTGAGCAGAGCTGAGACAGACCAGCCCCTCATGCAGGGGCACACTTTACCTGTCATTGTGTGTGAGTTGGCAGCGTTTGATATCTGGCACAGAGATAACACCACAGCGTTTGTACTGGCCATCCCCGATGGAGCGGGAGACCTCCAGCACTCCCAGGACTCTTCCATCCCTGCACAAGGAAAGAAAACACTGAGAGCCCTCCCCACACGTGTCTATCTCGCTGCACTGCCTGAGGGGGACACTCTCTGCATCCATCTGCCTTGTACAAATAATGACCCACTTCCCCAGCAAGTTCAGATCTTCCCTTCGAAGTCTCCTTCTCTTTCTGTATGTTTGTGTGAAGCTCTGGGAAACAAGTGGTGAGGGGGAAGAGGAAAAGAAGTCAGGAGACTTCAAGGCTGTTTTCTGTCACCCTGCCTTAACTCAAGTCCTGCTCAGCCTTAGCAAACTGGGGCAGTAAGAGTTATATGTAAGCTGAACTCCCAGGGGCGTAGCTTGAATATAGAGATTATTTTTTGGCAAGATATCCAGCAGACTGCTCTTCACTAGAAGCAGAGTGGCAGAGGCAAGAAGTCTCAGTCAGCAGCCCCTCCTGTGCCCTGTCTGAGGATACCAACCCCTACAGCCTGTCTCAGCTGCAGGCAGTTCCCAGGAGTGAGAAACACGACATGTTCAGCTCCTGACCACTTGGCCTTCAGTAACCACTGACTGCAGCAAGCAGTTCTGTGAAACCTAAATTGCAACACCCCTTAGGAAACAGCTCTGCTTTGTTAAGCTTTTCTAATTAACCAAGCTCCCTAGAGAAACAGCTTCCCACACTTCACCTTTCCAACCATCAAGTATCTTCTCCCCAAAAAGGCTCTCCCCCAAAAAGGCTCATTCATCTCGTAGTCCAAGCAGCCCCGCTTGAGATAAAAGCAAGAAGCAAGGCATGTCACAGAGAAGAGACGTGATGCTCACACACTTTGTGGCTTATCTCTTGGGTCCAAAATATTAAACTACAAGCAGTGGGAGAGGCTCCCAGGTAGTCAGGGACCAGTTCTGAAAAGAGCTAACAGACATTGGGCCGTGTCTTTGCCATGTGCCAGGAGAGATCAGTGCTAAGCATGAGCAGCAGCTTGTGCTCCCCAGAGATAAGGGGAACAAAGTGCTCCAGACGTGGCAGCACAACAGAACTGAGCCCACCCCTCTCCACCCTGGGTGCATCTTGCCTCCACAGGCACGAAGATATTCACCTGCACTGAATCCTCTTTGCAAAGATGCCACTAAATCAAGAAACAGCCTTCAAAGAAGAGAGAGAACCTAGCCAGGGAAATAAGACTCAGCTGTTGTGTTCAGCACCAGCTCCCCAAACAGCTATGAACCCCTTTTTGGACAGGAACATTAAGATTATCACATTTTGGCTCCAGAAAACTCCCTCCTACTGCAGACAGCCTCAGTACATCAGCTAACCCCAGGGGAGCAACACCAACTGACATCAAGGGCTTTTTGTGCTCTCTCAAATCATCCCACCTCTCACAGGACAAGAAGAGAGGAGTCATGCTGCAAGGAAATGAGCTCTGTTCAGCATCACAGTGTACAGAAAGCAGTAACTTCTTCAACAATCCACTCCAGCTCTGTAGGTCCAAATCTGTAGGTCAAGCTTAAGCATGCCTATGCTGGTATCCCACAGCCAGGCTTTCACATGGGTCCTGCCTTAGCCATTGTAAGGCTCTGGCAAACCAGCCCACATCAACCAGCTCCAGTAACTGAATCCTTACACACCTCAGGCACCACTGTGCTTCCAACAGGCAGCAACAGGTTCTCTCCAAGCTCTCAACTAGGATGCATACTGGGCTCAGGAAACTTCAACACCTCAGGCCCAAAACTAGGCTAGGGTTTAGATTAGCTCATTCACACTCTCAGGCACTCACCTGACATTTCCCCCAGCTTTCTGTATCCGCATACGCTCCTCATACTGGGTGGGGTTATGCTCCTTACTGAGGCTTAAGGCTGTGTGTTTCTGACTCTCTTCGTTGTAACGACACAGAATCGCCTGTGCTGACAAAAAACCACCATCAAACAACAGCACAACCACAGCAACAATTTCTTGAGAGAGAGCCCCAAACTGCAGTGGCCAGTGGTGTCTCTCAGGGCTCATTCCTAAGCAGGAGGTGCTGTTCAGTACTTTTATCAGTGATCTGGATGCAAGAGTTGAATGCACCATTGTCAGGCAGCAACTGACAGAACGAGAGGACACAGCCTTAAGCTGTGCCAAGGGAAATATAGGCTGGATATTAGGAAAAAGTTTTTTACAGAAAGGGTGATCAAGTATTGGAATGGTCTGCCTGGGAAGGGGGTGGATTCACCATCTCTGGATGTGTTTAAGACAAGTCTGGATGTGGCACTCGGTGTCATGGTTTACTTGAGGTGTTAGGGTTGGGTTGGACTCGATGATCTTGGAGGTCTCTTCCAACCTGGTGATTCTGTGATTACCAAGCTTGCTGATGATACCAAACTGGGAGCGCTGTGGACTCTCTGGAGGGACAAGCGGCCTTGCAGAGGGATCTGCACAGATGCACCATCGGGCAATGCCAGTAGCACAGAATTACTAAGTCCAAGTGCTGGATTCTGCTCCCACGGTGGAGCAACGCTGAGCACGAGCGTAATTTGGGAGAGGAGTGGCTGGGGAGCAGCCCTGCTGGAAGGATCTGAGGGTGCTGGTTGGCAGCAGCTCAGCAGGAACCGTTGCCAGGAGGGAAATGGCATCCTGGGGGCACCCGACACAGCGTGGCCAGCGGGGCAGGAGAGGGGATGGTCTGTCCTGTGCTCAGCACTGGGGCAGCCTCACCCAGAGCTCTCCAGCATTAGATATGATGGGAGGGTGCTTGAGTGTGTCCAGAAGAGGAGAACCACGCTGGTGCTGGGGCTGGAAGGCATGTCCTGGGAGGAGGCTGAGAGGTCTGGGTTTGTCTGGTTTGGAGAGAAGGAGGCTGAGGGACCTTATCCCCCTCTGCAGCTTCCTGAGGAGAGGGCATGGAGAGGGAAGTGCTGATCTCGTGGGAATGCTGATCAAAGCAGGGCCATGGGAGGTTCAGGCTGGACATTAGGAAGTGTTTCTTTATAGAACATATAATCAAATACTGCACCAGACTTCCTGGAGAGGTGGTTGATGCCCCAGACTGTCAGTGTTTAAGAGGCATTTGAGCAATGGTGTAACTCTAGGGCAGCCCTGAACTGGTCAGGCAGTTGGACCAAATGATTGTCATAGGTCCCTTCCAACTGAAATATTCAAATATTCTGTTCTAGATACTGTGAGATATTTAGCACCATCAAAGAGAGAGCTTTCACACACCAGTGTTCTACACTATGGGAGACAACACAGAAGTACTCTGTACCCACCCAAAACAAGATGCTTTGTAGGAAAGTTGAGTAGCTCGTGGCAAGTCAGACACCCCAAACAAACAAAAAAACCAAAAAACTCTGGGCAGAACAAAGATGCCATCAGTGGTCTCCATTCTGCTTACCCGGCTGTCCCCGAGGTTGGCTATGTAGAGAATATTGTCAACAGCTAAGACACAAGTAGCTGTGGAGCCATCCTTCCATGCTGGCTTCCTGAAGGGAACAAAAATGAGATTACTAAAGGGGAAAACCAACACTTATGAAGTTAAGTTAGAACGTTCTTGGGGACTCAGAGAAGAGTCATGTGCCAACACACAGCAATCAGGCAGCACAAGCCCACAGCAGCTGCCTGCAAGCAGCTCAGGTTGGTGATAAACAGCAACCTGGACAAGGACAGAGGAACTACACAGGCTACAGATTTCTGAATGCACAGCCAATGCCCAGCTGGTGTAAATACTGCCAACCACAGCTTCCACACCAACTCCTCCTCACACTCAGCTCCCAGGAAACCTCATATGTGAGCAGAACAGGCTCAGCCATGATGGCTGTCCAAAAGCTATAGCGTCATGAGCAAACAAGCACCCCACACTCCTCCTTGGGAGGCTCCTTCTTTGCAGCAAAAGGAAGGCACAGCCAACTCTGCAGTAGAAATTCCTTCTTTTTGCTTAGCTTTTCCTTCCTCTTTTCACAGTCATCCTTGCCTCCTCCCGCACCTCAGCCCTCACCACCCCACCGCAGCAGCACCACCACTCGCTCAGTCACTCTCCTTCTATTTCATTTCCTGTAGTTAAGCTTTTATCTCTAGAGTTCTAGGTAAAATGAGAAGCACTTCTTAGATTACAGCTGCCAAACTAGTCCTCTCCACAAAAATGCCTGGCTATGATGCCATTCTTCACTGAAACCAGCTTTGAGAGACTGATTTCTAGACATATTTAATCCAGTTTTTCCTTACTTGGAAGGTGTGGCTGAATGAACATGATTCATTTCACCATCAATACAGCTATTGCCAGTGATCCTTTGTAGTGCCTTTGCCATAAGTCATGTTGCTGACCAGAGGCTGGCTTGATAAAGACACTATTGTGACAGACTCAAGAAAGCACCTTCTTTTTGCCTGGTCAAACTTGTTGTTCTGATTAGGTTTGAGAGACTGAGCCAGTTTGCAATACTTCAAATCAAAAGTTTTCAGGGAATCTCAGAATCAAACGCATCAACAGTCTCTCCATCTGTGATAGCGGTGTCACTGTGGAACAATAATAGTAAAAAAACCAAACCAAATGTGTGTAAAGGATTGGTAGCAAATTGACTGTATTTGAAATGCAATCTACATCTTCCCTAGTCCACACGGTGTGTCAGTTCAGCAGAGACTGAGAGAAGGTCAGGGTGCTTTGGCACTCCATAGCCAGCTGCAAGGCAGGCTGGCATTGACCCCACAGAGGGACATTCTTCATCAACATTTATTTCCTAAAGAGTTGAAGAAAGTAAGATTTAAATTTACATTGGGAGAGTTAGGTCTTTCAACATAGGGCATTCAAAGCTACCTCAGGCATGTGTTCCAGCCTGGCAAGCACAGCTCTGAAGAAAGCTTAGTGGCCTCTACAGATCCCCTCCTGCCACACTCCAATGCCATCAACAGAGAGATCCCATCTCAGGCAGTATGGGACAAGTCCTTCAGCACCATGGCAAGTCTTTAAAATGAAGGCAAACAAGATGCCCTGATAAGGACAGAGGAGGTCCTTGGACCTGTTTTGATTCTTTCCTTCATGAGGAACACGTATTTTAGTCTAAGCGATCCTACAGATCACTTACCAGAGAGTTAGACCAAAATATACCATGATCTAGATTAGATCTAGCAAGCACTCAGCTGGCAGAGTCACAGCCTGACACAGTGGAGCTGTGTGGAGTTTTGCCAAAGCATGGGCATGACACAAGGAAAGTTTCCCCTGCCCTGCTCACAACTCAGACCTCAGAGATGCACACTAAGAAATACAAATGAACAGAAAGCATTTGCACTTACTGGCTGGATGCCTGCTTTAGAAACTCCTCATCTGTGTGTTTGAAAGTGTCCAAAAGGCATCTCTTCACAGTTTTCTCCACGCTGGCTACCTCACCTGTCAGACAGAAAAAACAGCAACTAAGCTCCAGCCACATCTGATCTATCCTAGTCTGTCCCTTTGCTCATCCAACATTCAGTCAGGCAGTGCATCTCTTGGACTCTGCAGAGCAGCTGGGGCACATCCTGGGCTTACCCTACCAGAAATCTGTGCAGTAGCATATGTGCACAGTTTATGACAGAAACCTCTCCACCACAGGAGTATTTTCACACTTGATGTGGCACTGGCAAAACTGGCAACAACACATCTCACACTTATTTAGTGGGTCAAATTGGCTACTTGCACCCTTGTGCCAAAAGGGCTTCCGGCCCTCTTCCCCAGAAGACAGGGCAATCTTGCAAGCGCTCTGGGAATAAGGGACAGGTACTGTAAGACTACACCCCAAACAGATCAGTTTCCCTATCCACTGCCAAGGCAGAAAAAGTAATAGTTGTCCTACAGCCTTTATTCCACTCCTCTTACCTTTAGGAAATTTCTTAATCAGGTTTTGGTGCAGATTCTGTGCTGCAAATTTTGAGGCTCGGACTCCCCCGTGGCCATCAAAAACAGCAAAGTATGAGACACGTGTGCTGTGAGGGAACAAAAATTAGCAGAAAGAGGCTAAGAAAGGCCATTAGCCAGGGAATGGGATCCAGTACATTTCTCTCCATAACACCCTGCCCTGTGTCAGCCAGACCTAAAATCCTGCACCCCCAGGCACAAAAGGTAGCAGGTCTCTTAACTCAACCATTCAGCATTTACATGGTTGACATGTTCCAGCACTGGGCTGAGAACTTTCTTATAATTTTCCACTCCTCAAGAAAATGAAGGGCTAAAGGGTTTACAGACCACAACGTGGCATAAAAGCAGGTAAACATTTCACCTCAAAGACACTTCAACTCTCCAGCATTACAGACATCAGTCTAGCCAATCCTACAGTACCTTCCACGTCTCAGCTTGTTCCAACTACAGGCAAAAAAATTTGGATCTCTCAGCACACAAACCTCTTGGGACAGTACTAGTTCCGAAGCTAAATGCAGTATCAGGGTGATGCTTGAGAACATTCTTTTAATTTCACATACCCACTTACATTTGGGTAACAGAGGATCAACATCCACAGTTATCGGGCCCTCATGTTCCTCATAAAGCCAGTGACTGAATCCACTAAGCACCCCTCAAAGGGAGGTTTGTGTACACACCAGCCCTGTGAATTGCCTGGGAACACAGCTAGCTGATGATTCACCCCAGGTCTCCCAATAACAAGACCAAACCATGCACCACAATACAGGCAGACAAGAGCATCAGCTGTTCAAAGCAAAAAGGATCATCCCATGGGCTTAGCTGAAGCAAGCTGGAACTCCCTCAGTCCCAGGATGGCTGTCCTGGCAGTTGGGGCCCACTTACATTTGGGAGGGCAGAGGCCGGCATTCCTCGGTGATATCGTTTAAGATGACATGTGCATCCTGCATGTCTTCTCTCTCACCTTTTCTCTCTGCCACATAGCCTTTCAGTCCAAGAATGCCCACTGATCCTAAAGGAGAACAAAGCAGACGCATGCAAATCAAACTCCTCTGTCTCTTCAGCTCAGGCTGAAAACCAGTAAGTTCTCAGCTTTCAGAGCCCTGTCCTGCCAGTGTAGCCCTCATCCTGCAATAAAACATCTAGCATCTGCTGCTGAACAGGATATTTTTATTCTGTAGCATGGGTTTTGATGTGTCAGAAGATCAGAAGCTTTAAGAGCAGCCTGCCCTCATTTTAGCAGGCAGCTGTAGCCAAGCAGGACTGCTGGGCATTGGACAGGACTCTTACCAAACAGGGGCAGGGGACAGGGTGGGCAGGGGAAGCACGTGGCACTGAGCCTGCAGATTAAATAAAGCACAGCTTTAAAGAGTGCACTAAGGACAGGAAATCCAGGTCTGATGTTCGCAGGACATGTCCTTTCCTCTGTACCCCTGAACACATCTTACTCCCAAAGCTGCAACACAGCACACAGGCACTGAAGTCAAAGGCCCTGTATGTAACAAACCTGTCCCTCCCCTCTCTGGCATCCTTAGAAGCCAGCAGAGAGATTCGTGGATGTGGCAAAAGAAAGTGGAGTGGATCCAGGCTTAGAGGTTCCACACCCAATCCCCCTCTGGGCAGCACAAGCACTTATCCTGCCAGTGCTGAAGTGCCTGCTGCTCAGCTCCTGCTACTTCAGCAGGGACAGTAAGAAGGCCCAGGAGGGCAGACAGAGCCAGGAAGCTCGAGGGGCTTCCACAGACCCCTGCAGTTTTTGTTTCCTACAAGAGGCTGAAAAGGCAAGCAGACTGAAGAACCAAAGCTTAGCTTTGTTCTGGACTTACTCAGCCCAACGCCAAAAGTACAAATTGAGTACATTTGTTTTCAAACTGTCTGAAAACCTTTACAAACTTTCTTTTCCACAAGTTCTTCCCTGCCATTCTTCTCTTCCTCCTCCTCCAAGGACTTTCTCTTCTGCCCTTTCTCTTGGCTCTCTGCTGATGAGACTTGCTTAGTAGCACTGGAGGCTGAAAGAAAGCAAAATGCAGGTGGCTCAAGTGTTCCAGCTTGTTTTACTTGCACAAATTCACCAGCAAGTCCTTTTATAACAAAGCACACTTACACAGCATTAAGTGCCCACAGCTATTTCTGAACAACCCACAGGTTTTATTCCTTAGCTACCAGGCTTTTTTTTTTTTTTTTTTNNTTTTTTTTTTCCCTCTCCAGTTAATTGTTCAGGACGTTAATGTTACAGGCTGGAACATTTCTAGATTATTGTTATTATTTTCCTCTATGATCTCTGCCCACAACAATGCAAAGAAACTTATTTTATTACTCTGAATGTGCATATTTTTTAGAGGGTTCAGAAGAATGCTACAAATTAAAGCTAGCAAGCAAAACCTGACATCAGAACTCTGGCTTTTCATATGGCTATAGTGAATTATCTCAGCTCCTCCCAGGTGACAGCAAGCACATGGCTGCACGCAGAAAGCCTTGCCAGGGCAGCAGGCTGGGTTTGAAGCCATTTTCAGCAAGGAACAAGGAGGGAGCCTGTGCCTACAGCAGAAAAGCAGTCAGGGCAGTGGCTGCACCAGGGCACTTTCCCTCCCAAAGCAGGGAGCTTTCAGATAGAGAACAGGGATCCCCAAAACACAGGAATGTACTTCTGGGAACAGGCCTAATTTTACTTTTTAAGAGTGGGAATCCTGATTTAAACAATTGGGGCACAAATTGCCACGACAAGTGTTAGCCAATCTGGACCAGAGAAATCAGCACCAGGTTAATTTGTTAGGTGTCCAACACAACAGGTTGCACCCTGGGCTTTTTCCAGAGGAGTGGCTCACCAGAGGCTGATGAGTGACACAAATCCTTACCTAGGTCACCACTGCTGGCTGGGGGGAGACCATCGAAGAGCAAAGAACCTTCCTTTCCTGGAGCACAAGAAGAAGACAAAAATAACTAAATACCTTTGTTCCTTTCAGGGAATAATGCTTTACCCATGTCCCTCCTGAGGTGAAGAAATTATGAAAGTTTACCCAAGAGAGCCAAAATTCTACTTCTGTTACTAGTGGGGAAAATTCAGGCTTTGCATTCATGCCAGGGAACATTTTATGGAATATACCTGGAACATCTATAGCACCCTGCTTATAAAAAACCAAACAGGATGCAGCCGGTCTGCACACAAGTACTGATAACCCCACTATCTTTATTCTGTTTAACTAAGCACAGGATTTACACACATTTCATCTGAAAGAGATGCTGATGCAGAAAACATGGAAAACCAAACCAATGGCAAGAACAGAGCACCCATACCTGAGTCAGCACTGCTGGATGGTGGGAGATTATCAAACAGGAGAGGCTCTTTCTGGGCATCTTTCTCTGCAAAGCACCAGGGCAGAGTAAGGAACCAACGCAGGGGAGTTGTTCTGAAAGGACTGTCCCCAAGCCAGCACAGGTGTGGTAAACCAGGAGAGCCTTACTTCCATCTCTAATTTCAGCAGCTGCTACACACGCAAAATAACCACCTGCCTGGGGCTGAGGTGAACTTTTGCCTTGAGAACAGGTTTTTTGCCAGCAATCCACTCGGCTCGCATTAACATCCCTCAGCAGCACAGTGAGGGGAAAGGCTCCAACACGGTCTAAACCGCAAGGAACTGTAGTTCATACAGAACATGCGAAATCACGGTCTAAACTGCAGCGGAGCCAGTCCCACAGGAAAAGAAAACCACAAAACCCACCGAACACGGCAATTTCTCCAGCGATCTTTAACCCGTCCCCTCACCCTCCCCCCTGCCCCTCAAGCTCCCTGAGGCGGCGGCCTGGCAGTGCGCGGAGCCACGCTGCCCACGGCCGAGCTGCAGCAGGCCCGGCGGGGCCCCCAGCCTGTCAGGCCGAGCCCAGGTGAGGCCACGGGGCCGGGCCGGGCCCGAAGGACAGCGCGGGCCCGAGCGGGTGGCGGCCTCACCCGTGGCGGCGCCGGGCTCGGGCAGG
>WEKY01021242.1:167852-194468 GCA_013390045.1 Picathartes gymnocephalus
GCCTCTACCCCCCCGCCCCCTCAGTGCTGCCACCCCGCCAGCCCCGGAGAGGATTCTCAGCGCACGGGATTTGCGTTAAATGCGACATTTATTTCAGAACCGAACAAGCCTCACGTGCGCACGGACGGCCAGGACCCGCAGCACTGCCCCCCTGGCACGCGGCAGGGAGCGCCGGCGGGAACCGGAGAGCGAGGAGTGCGGCCTCCCTCCTCCTCTGGCCCCAGCTTGCCCGCCGGTGCCCGCCTGGTTTCCGTGCCACCCGCTGCCCTGTGGAATTTCCCTTCCGGTTGGGCTTATAGTCGTGCTTCAACCTCCGGTTAGCATTCCTTGCCGAGGGGATGCCAGGTGCCGGGGCCGTGACAAGGAGCGCGGTGCCGGTCAGAGCGCTGCTGGTAAGGTGGCAAGGGTGGCCCGTGTGCCGCCTTCAGCGGGCAGCTCTGTCTCCCACGGCCCCGACCTCCAGCCGAGCCGTCTGCTCTGCAGGTTTGCTGGCCTCAGGCATGGTTCGGCTCTGGCTGGAGAATGCCCTTCAGCTGGCTGCGTCTTGTCTGTGGCCCAGGCAGCACTACACAGCCCTGGCCAGTGAACCTGTGTCTGGTCCCTGACAGACACTGGTCCTGTCTCTTCCAAAAGTTGCCTCCATTCTGGAAGAGCCTCCCCTCAGGTACCCCTTGTTTCTTCACCCTTAGACCCTTACACTGTAATTTTGGGATAGTACTAACTAGTCCTTGCCCAGAGCACGGGAGCCAGGATGTTGCAGCCTGGGCCCCTGTATTGCCCCAGCTCAGCCTCTCTGTGCCTCCAGGCTGGCACCTCTTTATCCAGAAAGGGCACAAGTCAGCCGCCAGGTCTAAAAAGGATCACAGAGAAGAAAATAGCCCACTTTGTTGGGGAGCTTGTCCTGGGCAGGGGAGCTGGGCTGAGAGGAGCAGCCCCACTGCAGCTTTGGGCTGTAGGAATGGGGTAAGATGCTGCTGTGGTGAGGCCAGGCAGAACCAGCATGTGCTCAAGAAGAATCCCCAAACTTTCTATGACCTGAAACCCAAGCTAAAAGGGTGCCTGATATGCAGCAAGGGGGCCAGTGCAAGCCTCTACTCCTCTGCCATGTCCCTGCCTATCTGTGCCCCCCACAACACGAGTATAACGAGAAGACAGCACCACGTCCCACACACACACACACACACGCGCACACACACACACACCCCACAGACAGTGCAGGGAGGTGTGGCAGAGCCAAGGCGCAGCCGTGCTGGACAAGAGACAGCAGAGCTGGGGGGGTGCCTGGGAGATGCACGGAGGAAGATGCTCAGCTTCCAACAGGGAGCTGTGCCAGATGCTGCTGGCCACTTGGGAAGCCCTGAACAAAAACATCTAACCATCTAACCATGAGTGAGAGATGGGAGAAGAGAGAGAGCTGCTGCTGGAGGAGGTGAGAAGCAGTGATGGCTGGAGGAGAAGGTATTTTCAGTGAAAACACCTCTGATGTGGGAAGCCCCCCCAGATTAACATGCTGATGGAGGCAGGGTGGGGGAAGGCGGGTGCTCGCTTCTGCAGCAGAGGAAGAGTGAGAAAACACCAGCTATAACAGAAAAAAGAAGCCCCATCCCCATCCTGACACCCTTTGATCTGCTTCGAGTCTGTCATCCTGCCAGGAGAAGAAGGGATGTGCAAGCCCTTTTGGGAAAGAGCAAGAAGGATCCTGTAGGGTGGAATGGTCATTCCTAGTCATGGCTCCTGGGGAATTTTCCCATTCCAGCTGAACCTCCACACACCCTACAGGGCTGGGATCCTTGGCATCCTGCCCTAAGAGTGGGAAATCCCTTTGGATGAGACACCTGGGGGTCCAAGGCTGGGATAGTGGAGGTGGCCGAAGTGCTTTTGGTTGGAAAGGGTAGCCCAGCACAGGGTGACAGACAGAGCCATCCCCAGAGCTCTCCTTTTCCCTCCAGCAGGGCCAAGCTCCAAAGTGCAGTCACCCATCTGCAAGGACATGGGTGCCCTGGCCAGCTGAGACTGTGGCCTCCTCCCTTCCAGAGGTAGATGGGACAGGTAGGAATTGCCTTCTTTGGGAAGACATGGTGGGCTGTCTGGCCACTGCTCAGGGGAAAAGTAGTTTAAGCTGTAGGGGAAGGCAAAGCAAATGGTTAGGGAAGGGCATAGAGTGAGGGTGAGAGCTGCGCTGCTGCCAGGCACAAGCCAGGGATGTCCCGGGGAAGGCATCTCCGGAACCCCAGCCGACCACCAAGGCTCTCCCCTGCCTGGGGGAGGCATTGGCTGGGGGCCAGGACTCAACTTAGGGGATTTTTGTGATGTAAATAGAAATAAATACTTTATAAATATAATCTTAAAGTACTGACACCTGATCTTACTCTGCTGTCTCTTGCAGAAACACCAGTAAATTAGGGAAACCCCACATCTAAATTACCACTTTCCCTTTACCTGAGGGCAATTCCTCCTGCTCTCCCAGCTCTGAGCTTTACTGCATTCCCATCTCTCTAGGTCAAAGACCAGCTTTTAGCCAAAACCACCCTTCTCACTCCCTCCCCTCTGATAGGGACCTTTTTTGGAGCATTAGATGGTGTGATATGAAGGTCACCCATGGGGGGACAGGCAGAAGATGGCACGTGCACAAGGAATCCTGCCCAGGCGGGTCCAGGCTTTTGCAGCTACAAACAGAAGTGAGTTTCCCCTGTGAAGCTGTGAATCAAGACAGATCCTTCCATGGAGCAGAGAGCTGGGGCAGCAGATGGTGTGAAAGATCAGATATTAACATGGGGAGTCTTCAGACAGAATCAGCTATCTTGATCCTGTTGGCAGACGGATGAGGTGGAGGGTGTTTTTCAGGTTAGATTCTCATCTGGGCTGTTCTCCTTCTGGACAGCTTGGATCTGGTTTGGAAAACAAGGGACAAAAGGTGTTAAGAGATGTGATCAAGGAGAGGTGTGGGCTCCCAGGTTCAGTGTCCTACCTCCAGGCTGATACTTGAATCCAGACAGCGGGACATAGAATTCAAGTCTCTTTGGTCAGAGCACACACATTCCTGTGCCTTTATTCCTATTCCCCTAGTCCTGCCACTTGAGATGATCTCAAGAGCTCCATTAGATGGCCTTGTTGAGGAATGAATACATTTAGTGCAGGTAGCTTGGTGTGCAGCTGCAATTTGAGCTGCAGGGGTGGGAGCCTGAGGCAAGAGTGTGATCGTTTGCATAGCAAAAGGCACAGGGACCTGGGCACAGGGACGTCCCTTCTCAGAGGTGAAGGACACTGGAGACACAGCAGGAGCCAAGGAATCCAGAGGAACCCAGACTTCTATGCCCTTAGACTATGAGGGTATAAAGGCCCAGGGTTTCCTTTGTTCAGGGTCCCTTCTCAGAGGAACTCAGCTCCAGCTGTTATTTTGTTATTGCACCACGACCAAATGATAGTAAGGATCGAGACATCTGAGACTGCTATGAGAAACCTGTGACTGAGCCTGTTAGGAAACCTTGTCTGAGTGTGTGAGTGTGGTAAGTGTAAGAGGTCAAGCAAGGCCACCTGCTGTGAAGGGGCCCCAGGCCCAGCTCAGGTGGCGCATGTGTGACTTCCAGAGTGGCTGCTGGATGGGCAGACAGGAAAGTTTCCTTAACGGTCTCAAAAACTCTGTGGGATGGTCTCAAGAACAGTGACAGGCCAGTGTCCCTGCAACCAGCCATGGATGTTGCTTTAAACTCAGCACAACAACACCTCTGTACCACATGGAATCTGGCCCTAGACTGAAGCATTTAAATTCAAAATTAATATGGTCCAAGTTTTGTCAGTTGAGAGCCTGTCTAGGCACAGCTCTACACAGGAGATGCTCCCTACACCTGGCTGGGGGCTGCAGCAGGGAAAACACTGGGAGCCTGCAGCACCCCCCAGCAATGGTTTCTCTGCATCCCTCTCCCCACAGCTGCCCCTGGTACCTTATGGATCCAGCCAGGAGAGGGTTGAAAGCATAGAGCCAGTCGTGCATGTCTTTGTCACTGCTCGCCTGCAGCAGGATGCCCCGGTGCTCTGTGCACACCGCAAATGTGTTCGGGGTCTGCTAGGGGAGAGCCAGAGCTTAGTCCTTCACTTACCGGGGTGTGTGGAGTGGGGCTGGCTCCCAGTGCCCTACCTTGAGCATGGCCTGCTGGTCCTCACTGTATTCCACCTGGGCTTTGGAGAGGTTGAGTATGGCCCTCTCAACCGCGTCCTTGTCCGAGTTGTAGATGTAGACATATGGACGCCGGACCACCACGAACCGTTTCACCCATCCGTTGGTGTGAGGCTCCAGGAAGTGCAGGTAGCCCTTTTTGGAGACGATGGGACTGCAGAAGGGACCAAGGTAAGGGGTAGGATACAGACCATGAGGAGGTGGCAGTGGTAAGGCATGGATGCCCTGCCCATCGGTGCTCCCCTCGCTGGCTGCCCCAGTTGCTCCTACCTGACTCGAATCTCCTGGATGTCGGGCACCAGCAAACGCTGGGGCTCCTTCTCCTCCTCAGGCCGGCGGGCTGGGGACTTCTTCTGCTCTCCTTCTACCACAGGCTCCAGGTCGGGGCTCTCTGCCCTAGAGGAGACCTGGGGGGGTCTGGGGAAGGAGGAGAGGATGGAATGTAGGAAGAGTGATGGCTAGGGAACATCCATAGACAAGGACCGTGTCCCAGTGATACAGCTGCTCTGCTTGGGATATGTCACCAGAACCTCCCAGCCAGCTTCTTACCTGACCTCCATGGCATTGTAACATCCTTCCACCAGTGATGGGCAGGTTGAGGAGGGGGTGAGAGTGGTCACCCCAAGAGCTGGCATGGAGGGGTCTCTCATCAAGGTCACAGACATTTCTGACAGCTGTGGAGGAATGGAGGTGTGAACTAGAGTTTCTGCACAAAGCCAGGCACATGCAAAGGACTAGGCCTGGGGCGGCAGTAGTACCTTGCTCTCACTGGCACTAATGCAGACGTGGCTGTGGCTGTACTCCCTGTTGAAGGTGTGCGTGAGCAGGCGCAAGCACTGCAGAGAGAGGAGGAGGACAGTGGGGCACGAGGCACATTCCACCTCCCACTCTTCTTGGGCTTTCTCCTGCCCCACCACCTATCCACCCTGTGGAAGCCACTTCCTGGCTTCACCCCCACCAGCTGGGGATGCTTCAGGGTGCTACCTTCACAGCCAGCTCCTTCTGCCTCTCGCTGGGGGTCTCAGGGGGAGAGGTGCGGACTTCAGGTGCCCCGTCAGCAGAGAGTGGGGAGGAGATGCAGGAGGTGCTTCGGGACTCAGAATCCTCACTGGAGCAGGGGGACAGGGTCTCCATGCCCAGGCGCTGGGTTGTCTCCAGCTTCTCGCGCAGTAACAGGTAGTGTCTTGTCTTCTCCACCTGGGCACAGGCACCTAGGCTTAGGGGTGACCCTTTCCCCCATCCGCAGGCCCCTTATCCCCATTTACTCATTAGCTTTGGATGTGCTGGGACCTGGCTAGCAGCAATGCATAGGAGCACTGGCAGCATAGCCCCATTCCTGCCTCCTCCCACAATCAAGATGGCTGTGACATGCAGGGTGGGGAACCCCCCAGCACCAGCAGAGCTGCGAATTTCACCATTTCAGCCCGTTTCTAGCCCAGACTCTCACTTCTTGCAGGAGGCTGAGTTTCTCCAGCTCCCACTGATGGTCAAGGATGAGGCTGTCACTGCGGGGCCGCCAGCCAGCCAGGTTCTCCTCTCCCCGGACGTAGGCTACAGAGGTGTCCAGCACACGCCGGCGCCTTCTCTGCATGCCTGTGGGCACAGACACACAGCTGGGGGGACAGACACACAGCCCCTAACCCAGAGGCCTGGCTGTGCCTCCCTGCCCCAGCTGAATACCTGGGCAGAGGCAAGGCACCCACCTGGGCTGCCGGCATCAGCCACGCGGCAGAGGCTGAGCTCGTAGACTCCTGTCACGCGGTTGCTGTGAGCAAAGAGAGATGAAGCATTACTGGCTTTGCCCCATCCCCACACCCCAATTTTTTCACCCAGGCTGCTGGGATGCCCTAGAAAAGCTCCAGTTCCTAGGTGATGGCTCTCCTCTCCCCAACAGGAGCATCCTGGTACCTCTCAGAAGCCCGCAGGCTGCCGCTGCCAAAAAGATTGCGGATGGAGCGTGAGGCAGGAAGCTTGGCGTCCCGAGAGTAGAAAACCATGCAGAAGTCTTTGGTGATGACGGCGGGCTGAGTGCAGTTCTCCATCTGCAGTAGGGCAGAGGGAGGCATCAGAGGTGCTGCAGGGTGGCAGCCCAGCAGGTTCCAGTCCCGGGGTCCCACATGGCCCCCAAGCACCAAGTTGAACCCTGCACCCCATAAGCTCTAGCTAAGGAAGGGCTCACACTGGCTGCATCCCAACAGCAGGGGAAATACCAGCCTTTGTTAAAGTATAGTGACCCCAGCCAAGGTCCTTGCCTCGATGTACGCTGACAGGGTGATGTAGATCTTCTCCCGGTAAGGGGTAACACGGTTGAGCAGCAGAGAGTTGTGCATGGAGCTGTCCCACGCCGCCTCAAACTGGTAGAAGGTCCTGCCAAAAAAAAACCAGCAGGGCCAGTAAAACAACCTCTCTGGAACCCCTGGCAGGTGAGCAAGGAGATGCCATTGTCCCCCCCACAGCGCTGCAGCAGGCCTGCAAGGACAGACAGACATGCATGCGCAGTGGGGACAGATGGGGACAGCCACTCCAGAGGACACAGGCTCAAGGCAAAGGGCACAAGGCATGGTGGGAGGAGGACACGGCACCCTTGAAATGGCCAATGGACCGGGGTTTTGGGGAGGAGGGACTGCAGGAGTGGGGGGCTCAGATGGGGTGCAGGCAAGGCAGAGCAGGCTAGGAAGGCAAAGGAGGGTGAAGGAGGGTTCATGCCCCACCCCTGTGTTCAGAGTGGGGGTTGCCACCCCCAGTGCACCCAGGCCAGTCCCCACCATCCAGCCTGGGGCACAGCACCTCCCAGTCCCTGCCAGGAGCGACTGTCAGCATTTGGGTGATGATGGCCAGAAGGGAAAGGAGGGAGGATGCTCAGCACTGGGGGTGTGCTGCCAGCCCGCCTCTGGGAGCACAGGCCCCTCACCAGCCAGGTCCCCTTCCCCAGGGCTGCCCCTGCCTGCCAGCCCTGGGCCCCAGTGAGAAGCCAGGGACCATGATTTGGGGGCTGGCCCCTGTCAGGCTGTCTTCCCTGGCTCTTGCTCTACCCTCATTGCCAGCCCCATTCCCACGCTGCTGCCTCAGGCCCCTTTGCTGTGTTTTCCATGGCTCCCAGGCTGGGAGAAGGAGCAGGGGACACCTGGTCCCACTCACCTATGCCTACAGGATCCTGGAGATAATGGCACAGCTCACCCAGATGAAGAGTGGCAGCTGCCCTCCTTGGGTTGAGCAATCAAGGGTGAGGAAGCAGGAGGTGACTCCAGTGAGAGAGCATAGGGGATCCCCATTTCACCCCCTGCACCACTCCTGGGCTCCCTCCCGGCTCAGCCTTGGCTTTATGGTACACCCACTCCCCAAAACCGCCCAGAGCAGCTGCGGCCCTGGCTCCCGCCTGAGCATCCTCAGGAAGCTGTGGTCCAGCCATATCTCAATGAGAACCCTTCAGCACGTCCCTGAAGCAGCATCCAGGTGGCTGAGGAGCAATTTTAACAAGAGCCAGGGCAGCCAGCAGGAGTAGGGAGAGACTCTCAACTGCAATTTCCCTCATGTTGGGAGAAGAGGGAGAGTGACACTTTTGAAAGGTGTATAAAATACATAAACCCCCCCAGCATGAGACACAGCCAAGGCAAAGGATTGCTTTGCAGACATAGGTTGCTTAAGAAAAGAGCGCTCCCCAAGGAAGAGGAGGAGGAGAAGAGGAGCCTCAGGGGAGGGAGGAAAGAGCAAAAAGCAAAGGGAGGAGGCAAAGGGGAAAAAGAGAAAAGCAGGAGGGACCAGACCGAGCAGGTGCGCGTGAAATACCTAGTGTCATTTCCCAGCGAAATGCTATAAGTGGAAGGTGACCCAAGGACAAACACACACATGTACACACACAGAAAAATGACAGGTCAGAAGAGCCCCTCTTGAAGGGACTCGCACATATTGGCACGGCTGGCCAAGGGAGCTCCAGCACAGCTGAACCCAAAATGGGAACCAAAAGGAGCTCAGTGAGAGCAGAGGCTTACCAGCCTGAATGAAAACCCTCTGCCTCTCACTTTCCTCGTGGTCCAGCAGCTGGGAAGGAAGCACGTGTGCTCCCTATCCCCTTAACTCTGTCCTTGTGCCATCCCAGGGCAAGGAACTCCCACCCAGTGCAGTCCCCTGGGACAGTGCCAGCTGGGGGGATGAGACGTTCCACTGCCACTCACACAGCAGGTGACTTCTTGGCCCATCCCCTGGTCCACAAGGAAAGCATCACTGTGCTGAGAGACCATGGGCAGCGCCAGTGTGAACACACCTCTCTTGCAGTGGAGGGGCTGGATCAATGCTGTATCCACTTTCCTGCACCCTGAGAGGGGACAGAATGCTGCTGCAGGGACAGCTCTGCCCTCAGACATCTCTGAGCATGACCAGCTTTGAGTTGCTGTAGGGAGGACAACCTTCAGGCACCAAGTTATGTGCCAGGACTCGGGACACTCCATCCCTTGTCTCCCAGACACAAGCCCCTCTTCTTCTGCCATGGGCCACAGTGGTGGGCCCCTTCCCTGAGGCCTCAAAAATGCTCCCATCCAGAGGCTGGTGGCACATCCACAGATCTGGCACCTCTCACGCATATGCCAGGCTCACCCAGTGGTCCCAGCTGAAACCTGCAGTCCCCAAACAGCCACTGCCCCTTTGCACAGGGGTACAACAGTCTGTGCCACATACCCACACCTGCATACAGACACACATTGTCTGTATGCCGCACCTACACACACCAGACAACCGTGCACAGGGTGGGCAGCCACTGCCACACCAACCGCAGTGCTGCCATCGTTACCAGGTGCCCAGGAGAGGGCAGGACAAGCCCCAAAACTTCCACTATCCTCACCAGCCCTGCAGCTACTCCAAGCAGCACCAGGGGCTGAGCTGGGGCTGGGGCAGGACACAATGGGGGTCCGGCACACTCAGTGCCAGATGCCAGAAAAGATGGGAGAGTAGCAAAGTCGAAAAGCAAGAATAAAACCCAAATCAGGCAATGGAGATGCAGGCGTGCGAGGGGGAGCGGCAGCCAGCCAGTGCGTGGCCCAGACGAACAGCAAAAGGGGTCGAGTGAGCAAGAGGTGCCAGCGCAGGAGGGAGGAGGGATGGGGCATGTGAAGGGATGAGGGGCTGGATGTCCAAGTGCTGCCTCTGGCAGGAGTGAGCGTGCCGAGGCAAGGGGGTAGAAAGAAAGAAAGGAGAGAAGAAGGAGGGGTGGAAAAAAAACCAATGGAAACAAATAATACCTAGGCATATCCGAATCAAGAAACTGCCTGCGAAAACACAAAACAATCACATGGTTAGTGTGGGCTTAGATGGGCAGTAGCAGCTGAGGGAAGCGAGGGGGGAAACCAGGCACTGCCCCCCGTGCCTCCGCCCTGGGCGCTCGATGCAGGGATGGATGCGTGCTGAGGAGAGAGCTGAACCACTCTCCCAGTCTCTTCCTGAGTGGCTCCAGGGCACTGGGGAGGCTGCAGAGGGGAAGCCAGGGCTGCTCCAGGCAATGGAGGCTGCGTGGCACAAGGCAGCAAAGCAGGGAGCGCAAGCGGCTGGGAGGAGGGTGAAGTGGGCACTGGCTCTGCTCTCTGCCTTCCTGCTGCCTGTCCTCACAGCTGCAGGGTGAAGCATGCATGTCTGCATGTGGAGTGGAAGTGGGGGGCATTGCAGCTGGCCAATTGCCCTGCAAGGCAGCTGGCCACCCCTCCTCCCCCTGCCTCACCATGGGCAGGCTCCATGGAATAGGTATGGGACAGATATGATGTGCACCGGTCTGTGCCCCCAGATAGGTCCCCAGTCTCCATGCTTCTCTCCACACCCCAAGTATCCCCCCAGCCCGAGCAGTGTCCCCTTGTCCTGCAGGACTCACAGGGTGGAAGGCAGAGCAGGAGGCACATCCCTGCTGCCAGGCTACCTTAGGCATGCTGAAGATCCCATATGGCCGCATCTGGGACCAACCAGACAATCAACCAGATCAGGAACTGACAAAAACCTGCACAGCTCCAAGAGCCCGCGATTGCCACAGCCACCCAGCCCCCAGCAAAAAATACACTGTTGCTCCACTGGGCTGGGCCCTCCTCATCAGACCATCCCCATCTGGCCTCCTTCTGTATCCCCAAGGCTGTGACAAAGTCTCCTGGTCCAACACTTGCACGCGTGCTGACCCCAGGACTCGCCCCTGCTGCCCAGATACTCTGTGCAGGTAGCTCTGCCATGTCCAGGAGCCGCTCTGAGAGTGCTCAGGGTAGCAAATCCTATCCAGACCCCCACTGTTCCCTCAGAAACACCCTGTCTTGGGACAGGTCCCTTTGGTGCAGTGGTGACCACAAAGCAAATGAAGGAAAAAGTGGTCCCCATTCCTCGCCAGGGTGTTCCTACACCAGTGACCACAATGCACACAGTCAAGGACCATTCCTGCTGCTCCCAGTGCTGGCAACGACCATCCCTGTCTTGTTGCAGCTGCCTGCATGCACACATTCTGGCCAGAGACCCCCACCAGTCCCCCAAGTTCGACCAGTAGCCCTGGTGCAGTGGAGAGCTCTGCCCTCCATACCCACGACTCCTCCTGCCACTGCAGGACTCACACACGGAGAACTTGGAGATAAAAATCTTCTGGTCCTACTTCTTTCACACCCTGCCAAACCTACAGCGGGGACACCTTTAAGCAACCTGGTCTAGTGGAAGGTGTCCCTACCTGCAGCACGGGGTTTGGAATGAGATTATCTTTAAAGTCCTTTTCAGTCCAAACCATTCTGTGGTTCTATGACAGTCCCCTGGGATAGGCAGGAAGGTATGGGCAACCCTGAAGTCACCCACACTGGGTGGGAATGGCTTTCCTGCATTGCTCACACAAGATAGGGAGCTGCCATGGGTGCCAAGCGGCCTTTCCAGCAATTTTGCTGGGACACAGGACAAACAGCCCTCCCTAGAGCACTAGCCATGGAGTTGGGACATCCTCCTGGCATTGGCACCAACTGCCTCCCTGTGCCAGCCAGCACCAGAGAGCGGGACCCACACACAAATTCCCTGTAGTGCCCTCCCCAGCACAGCCAGTCCTTGGGGACAAGGAGGAAGGGGGTTGGCAGCCCTGTACCCCAAGACCCTGTGCAGCTTCAGGAAAACCCTGCCTCAAGGCAGCAGTGGGTCAGCAGAAGGGCCAAGAGCCTTCCAGGGAAGAGAGGGGCTGCTACTCGGCCCCTCCATCCCTCACCACAGTAGGGGAAGAGCAAGAAAACAAAGCATCACGCACCGGTCATCCTGGGAGGGGTGGATGTACCCAGAGGAGAGGATGTTGAGGGACAGAATGTTGGGGTCGATGAGTGACTCATCTGCTTCTGGGGTGTTCCGGATTCGACCTGCAAACGCAGCACAGAGTTGCCTCTGAGGTGACAGGCAGTGGCCCTGTGAGGGTCCCTGTGAAGGCAGGGGCAGACTGCCTGTCTGCAGCCCCCCTGGCAGGCAGCAGTTGCTCAGCACTGGCCATTCAGCACCAGAGAT
Organism: Picathartes gymnocephalus; assembly: GCA_013390045.1. NCBI lineage: Eukaryota > Metazoa > Chordata > Aves > Passeriformes > Picathartidae > Picathartes > Picathartes gymnocephalus. The sequence continues at coordinate 179,506 of WEKY01021242.1, forward strand.
CCTGGTCCAGCTCCTGGACACGGTGGCAGGGGCTGAGGTGTCCTGCCCACACAGTGTCCCAGTGTCACCTCCCAGGCAGCCGCTGCTTTACTATTGCAGGGCAGGAGGGGAGACAAGGCATAAAGCTCCATGTGGGAACATGGGAATGTGGGCAAGAAACAGCCTGAGAGGATGCCTGAAAGCTCAGTGGGTTGGGGGCTGGCTTGGCTTACCCACAACCAGCTCCCGCACTTCCTTCCAGTGGATGAGGCTGCCCGTTTCATGCACCAAGGTGACACTGATTCTCCTCTGGATGCCCTGAGACCCACGAGGCCAGAGAGAAGGGACAGTAGTTAAACACAGGTCCCAGGAGGAGTCAGAGCTAGGACAGCATCTTGGGCAGAGAGTACCTGATGAAGGAGGAAAGTCCCATGGCATGGCATGCCTCCACGGTGGTCCACAACAGCAGGGATGTAGCTGGAAGAGAGGATTGCAGCATGACACAGAATCCTGCCTGCCTGCCTGGAGGTGCTGAGCACCGGGAAAACCCCCTGCTGTCTTCCTCCCCTCTCCCTCTCCCTCTCCCTCTCCCTCTCTCAGCAGGACTTACTCTCCATTGGCCTCCAGCTCACAGATCTCAAAGAAGACCATCAGGTCATACTTGCACTGGCAGGGGCCAGCACTGGGCCGAGTCATGGTGCTCAGCTTTGTCGCAGGCACTGCAGTGGGTCAGAAAAGACAGGTAAGAGGTTGAGCCTGCTGCTGGCACTTGGAGTGAGGCATATGATGGCAGGGAAAGGGCAGAGCAGGACAAGACCTCAGAGCACACACAGAGCCAGCAATAAGAGCCTCCTCATCCCAGGGACCAAGCTGGTTACTGGCATGCTTTCTCCCTTGCCCAGCACAGGGTGCCAGCAAAAGGCTGGCCTCACCCATGCCCAGGATGCACACAGTGTGCCTGGAGTCTTGGCACAGACACGTCCCAAAACACCCAGGGCTGCTCCAGCCCTGCTTGGGGACAACCAGAGGGAGGCTCTCCCTGTGCTGGTGTTCTGGCTCTACAGCCAAGCTCCCACAGCTGGGGTCCCAGCAGGGATCCTGCCACCTCTGTGGGCTGAGTGAGGTGGGGCTGGGTGGCCACCTGAGCCACCCAGGGCAAGGAACCTCCTCCCTGCCGCTCTGCAGGAGGTGGGATGGGGGCTTTCCATCTCTTGAGTATTGTGGAAATGGGTGTCTAGGGCTTTCGAGTGCTCTGCCCCATAGTATATTTTGTGGTGCCCCTGGGATCCTAACTGGTGCCTCTGGGGAAGGGGAACCCACCCAACATGGGAACTATGGGTGGGCACAGGAGGAGGAGGCCGGGTTCCCTACCTGGTTTGGAGAGTGGCATCACACGGGGGAAGTGGCGTCGGGATGGCCTCAGCGGGCTGCAGACAGAACCAGCTTGGTTACAGCACCCTCAGGGACCCCCAAACCCAGACAGCCCCACCTATGCCTTGGGACCACCCCCCACCACCTGCCCCCTTTCTCTGGGTCCCCAGGCAGCCCACTGCCAGGGGCTGGGGGTGGCCCAGATGTACCCACCTCAGGACATCCTTGCAGAGAGGCGGGAAGGGGTGCTGCTGGTAATGGCCAAACACCTCAAACACAATTGGCTGGCTCTTGATGTATTCAATGAAAGATTTTGTCACCTCCACAGCGATCTGGAAGAGGAAGAGAAAGAGCTACTGAGCCACTGACAGTGCAGTTTAGCTGGGAAAGGGGATAGAGCCAGCAACAGCACCTGGGATGTGGAAGGGTGTAAGTCCCCTGCATCCCTCACCCACTCCTCCCCCCATTCAGGGATGTTCTCCCCACCAAGACCACTGCCGTGAAATCCCAGCCTTTTCAGATGGACGACAGTGGCTTTTGGTGTTTTTCCTGCATGTCCACCATGTCTAAGGCTGGCTTAGCTGGGTGCCTGTGAGGGGCTGGGAAAGCCAGGAGAAAGCTGCTTCCCTGGGAGAGGATCTAGCCAATGGCTCCGCAGAGACCCCAGCAGCAGCTGCAGGGGCAAAGGGGTGGTGGAAGAGGGGTACGCACATTCTGGACATGATAGAAGCCCAGGGGGGGTCCTCGTCCCGTGTTCTTCAAGGGTTCTGTTGAAAAGGCCTCATCATGGCGATGGATGAAGCTGTGAAAGGGAGGAAGGTTGTTCAGGGGCTGTGGGATGGGGACGTGTTGGAGCAGGGAGGGGAGTAAAAGCAAGGGACCACAACAAGAGCCTATTTCCCCTGGGGCTGCTGCCTGCACCCTTGGCTGGCACAGGACTCCCTGAAGCTGATAGGAGTCTCTCCCTGCCTTTTGCCAGTGACTAAACAAGGACTTGGGCACATTCCACAGCCCTTGGTTTTGCCTCCCCATCCACAAAGGGCTCAGAGGTGGAGGAAATTCCCAAATTCACCATGAGCCCCCAGGTGATGGCTGGAGCATGCTGGAAGAAGGAGAGCTGGGGGACACTGGGGGCTCACTTGAACTGGCAGAAGATGTCTGCATATTCTGCAGAGATGCTGGAGGCTTGCAAGACTGTCACACGGAAAGTGAAGATGCTGCCCAGCTTCAGGTGGTCCAAAGCCACCTCCAGCGGCCCATCGGATGCAGGCTTCTCTGGGCTGTCCAGAAGAAGGTCCTCTGGGGTCACTGCAGGGAGGGAAAGGCCCTTAGCAAGGCAGGGTGGCTTTCCCTCAGTGTTAAGAACATTTAGGAACAATGTTGGGATGCTGGAGCGTGTTCAAAGAAGGGCAACAAGGCTGGTGAAGGCTCTGGAACATAACTCCCGTGAGGAGCAGCTGAGGGAGCTGGGGGTGTTTAGCCTGGAGAAGAGGAGGCTCAGGGGAGACCTCATCACTGTCTACAACTACCTGAAAGGAGGGTGTAGTTGGTGGGGGTTGGTCTCCTCTCCCAGGCAACCAGTGACAGGACAAGAGGACACAGTCTTAAACTGCATCAGGGGAGGCTTAGGTTGGACATTAGGAAAAAGTTCTTCATAGAAAGGGTGATTGAGCATTGGAATGGGGGAGGGCAGAGTTACTGTTCCTGGAGGTGTTTAAGAAAAGCCTGGATGTGGCACTCAGTGCTGTGATAGTTGACAAGGTGTTGTCAGGTCATAGGTTGAACCTGGTGATCTCAAAGTCTTTTTCCAACCTAGCTGACTCTGTCATTCTGTCTGCCAGCAGTCCCCACGCTGGAGCAGGGGGCTGTCTATGCCAGGGACAGTGCAAGAGGCTGGGTGCAGGGGCCACTCCCAAACCTGTCACACCTCCTCACCTGCACAGGTGTTGTTGTTGACTTCATCAGCGGACGGACCCACGTCGCTGACCTGCCCCTGACCTTCCACAATGCGCAGCTCCTCCTGAGAGGTCCCCGAGCGAGACATCCCCACAGCTGGGCACGACTCTGACTGGAACTGTGCCAGGAGTGGGGCTCAGGATGCTGGTGGTCCCCAAGGTGGTCCTGCTTGCACCACCACCAGCATCCCAAGCACCCAGGCAGGTCCAGCTCTCCTCTCCCACCCCATGGCAGCCCCCCGGGGACGTGAGTGAGAGCAGGATGCACTGGTGGGTGCTCGAGGCCTTGATCTGCCTGGTGGACCAAGAGCACATTCCCCTCCCTCCACCTCCAGGAGCCTGGTGGTCCCCGTGGGGAAGCACTGAGGTGGCAGGCAGGGGTCTGGGGTCCATGGGCATCCAACAAGAGCCAGCCCCACCTTACCTTCTCAAAGTGCTGGTCGTCAAAGGAGATCTTGGCTGTCCCTGATTGCCGCACACCGGAGCCATAGTCAGGGGCTTCTTCATCCGCTGGAGGAGGGATGGGGGTGAGCCAGCACAGAGGGTGCAGCGGATGCAAGGGGCACATTTTGGGGGGAAGGGGGGTCCCTCCTACCTGAGATGGCCTGGACAGCCACACGCAGGAAGCCCTTCACCTCACCCTTCTCGCTGACGATGGCCACGCGGTGGACCAGGGGCACGGGGTAGAGGAGGTTGCTCAGGTAGACAAAAGCCCTGCCAGAGAAGGGGGGGACACACAACAGGGGGGAGAGCGGTCACTGCTCCCACCCGTGAGTGCCCAGGCACGGCTGGCGTGGCCGGCAGCGGCCGGGATCCCAGGTCACTGCTCAGGGCGCGACCGCAGCGCTGCAAAGCAAAACTAAAGAGAAGGCAGCCAGGGCCAGGCGAAGGGGCTGGGGGCAGCGGGCAGGCAGCGTGCCGCGGGCAGGAGGGTGGGCAGGAGGGTGGCACACGCCATGGACAACACCACAGAACACACCAGACTTGCAGACCTCTCCGACTGTCACCTCCACGGCAGGCAGGAGGGGAGAGGGCTGCGCTGGTGCCACCAGGAAGCCGTAGGGCAAGAGGACCTCCTCTGTGGTAGAGAGCTGGAGAACTTGGGCAGGAGGTGCTGCAACACAACTAGGGGGCAGCTGCGGAGTCACCACGGGGAGGACAGGGGCAAGACAGGGGGAAGGAAGGGTGACAAGGGAGATGGAGGCTGTCAGGAGTGAAGGAGGTGAGAGGACAAGGTCCTGGACCTCCAGAGGTGAACCTGCTGAGGGCTCACGGCCCTGGCTCTGCCCGCAGTGTTGCAGACCACTGGGAGGGAGGTTGCATTGTGTGTCCCCCCTCCCCATCCCTTCACACAGATGATTTCTGGGTCCTGGGCCACCTGCCAGCACGTCACAGAGATGGACAGCATGCCTGGCAAGTCTGAGCCTCCCTGTGCTCCTCTGCAGCATCCAGGTCACCGATGCTACCATGGCGAGGTGCCACGCCAGAGTCCAACACGATGGCTGCACCATGTCTGTGTCAGCACCTCCTGTCAGGCCACTGCTCTCTGCTTCTCCAGTGTTTTGGGTCCTCTTGCTGCCTCCCTCCACCTCAGCACCAGCTTCCATGGGTCCTCCAGCTCTGGCCATGGTGGCATGCTGTACCCTCTGCAGTGACAGGTCACCTTTGGCACTGAGCTCCCTGCCAAGAGGCACAAGCTTGCAGCACCACTCCCAGCAAGAGGGGGTCTGGGGTGCCCTGTGGCACCCACCAGCACCTTGATGTGCTGTGCCATTGGGTGTTGTGGGGTGGGAAGGTGCTGGGGGCTGGCCAGGACATCTCTGCTTCGAGAGGCTCCCATGAGGGTTGCATCTCCAGGCGGCTGCAGTGCTGCTCAGGGCATCCCAGCCTCACAGGAATCTTCATATTCAACGGCACCCCAAAGTGCCCAGGGGGCTTTTCCAGCCCTGCACTTGCACCCCGACCCCCAGGTCCGGAGACTCCCCGTGCTCTGGTGACTCCTATTGACCTTCAACGGCTCCTTGAGGCTTTTTCCACCCAACGCATCTCGAAGTTGTAGAAGCAGGTGATGCCAAATCGTTATCTCCTGATGGGCCTGTCTCAACCCATCTCTTCTCAGATGCCGCTGGGAACAAGTGGTCGGACCAGGCCAGGGCTTCCCAGCAGGACCTCCTGCCTGGGGCAGAGCCCTGTGACCACAGGGAACTCTCCGAAGAGCAGGGATCTGTGTGTGCCCACCCACCCAAAATCAGGGCAGCTGGTGTGGAAGCGGAGGACTGGAGAGGGCAGGGAAGAGTGGGAGGGAGGTGGGGCAGGCAGGGAGGAGGGGGACAAGAGTGTCACTAGAGGAAGGAGGGCAGGGACACTAACCACAAGATTGGTGAGGTGCAAAGATGGCATGCTCAGATCAAAGAAAAGCCTTTCCAAAGGAAGACAAAAGTGAAATAACCCCAATTTTTGCTAAAGCTTTGAAGAGATAGAGCCAGCAGCTAAAAAAATAATAAAAAAACCCCTAAAATAACCAAAATTAAAAAAAATTGAAGAAAGAAAGGAAGAGATAGAGATAGAGATAGAGAGAGAGAGAGAGAGAGAGAGAGAGAGAGAGAAAGGAGGAAGGAAAGAAGGAAAGAAAGAAGGAAAGAAGGAAAGAAAGAGAAAAAGAGAGAGAGAGAGAGAGAGAGAGAGAGAGAGAGNGAGAAAGAGAGAGAGAAAGAGAGAGAGAAAGAGAGAAAGAAAGAGAGAAAGAAAGAGAGAAAGAGAGAAAGAAAGAAAGCAAGCAAGAAAGAAAGCAAGAAAGAAAGCAAGAAAGAAAGAAAGAAAGAAAGAAAGAAAACCAGACAAGGATCCAATCATAAACCAATCCAAGCACACTTCACAAGAAATGTGGCCGGCGGAGCTGCTGCGCGGGGAGCCAAACCCAGGGCAGACTCAAAAGAAGTCAGGAGGCACCGAGCTCTGGGGAACATGCCCCCAGCATGGAGTGGGGCTGCTGCCACAGGGCCTGATTTGATTTTTTGAGGTGCCCTTGAGAGTTTTGGGGTTGTTTTGATTTATTTTTTTTTCTTTTAAATAAGGAAAAATGAAAAAAGAAAATAAAAGGGGAAGAACCCAGCTCTTTCGGTCTGAGGCTGCAGGACTCTTACCCCACCTCCACCCTCTCTGCCTGCTCTGGTCCCTCCTTCCCACCAAGCTGCCTGGCTCTGGCACACCAAGGAAGAGGAGCCCCAGCTCACCCCAGTCAGGGAGCCCCTGCCTGAGGCAAAGGCTCTCAGAACAGCTCCTGGTGCACACTCCTTCGGGAAAACCCCAGAGAAAGCTGGTAGCTCCTCATACTATTCTAGGGATGGGCAGATAGCTCCAGGTTTGATGGCACAGCCAGGTTTGGAGCAGCTGGTGGGCTTCTCCAGGCCAAGACTGATGGAGCCCAAGGGGGTCTCCAGCCAACAGGTATGAGAAATCAAAGTTCTTGTCCTTGGCTCCAGCTAAAGAGAAGCTGGAGCCCACACCCATGTCCCCACAACCTCCCTGGATATCTCCTATGCCAAGTTGGCAGGTATGGCCCCAAGCCAAGCACTGGCTAGAGCTGGGAGAGCAAACACTGCTTTTGCCACTCTGTCCTGCACCTGGCTCTCCATTCACTCCCCTCAGCTTCATCCCCCTCAGCCACTTGGGGACATCCAAGCCTCCAAGTTCAAGAGGGGCTCACGCTGACCAACACAGCCAGGATAGCCAAGCCAGTGCCAGAGGCACACAGGGTTTTGAAGTGCCTGTGTACCCCCCATCAGTGGCACCATAGGCTCATGCCAAGCTGGGTGGGAGATTGTCCTTGCTGGGATAGAAATGATCTCCAGGTGGCTCCCCCAGCCCCATTGGTGATGGAGACACAGCAGAGCTCCCCTTCTCAGGGGCTCTCCCAAAAAGGTACCTGCATAAAGGAAGGCACCACCCGCCTTCCCCTGCCATCCTTTGCCACTGCTGTGCTTCTCACAGCCCTACCTCAGTGGGAACCTCATCACCCTGCCAGGCGCCCGGGCTTGGCGGCAATGCCAGCCGGCCACCCCCTGCACCTCCGGGATGCCCCGGAGGTGGGAGTCGTGTCCAAAAGCAGTTCCCTCATGCGAAAGAGCTAGGTCCTTCCCGGCATGCTCTCCTAAAACCTCACCAACCTTCCTACTAAACTGAACAGGGGGAAGCGGTCGTAAAATGGATCCCGGCCATCACACAGCGGGCACTCCGGAAAGATGTCTTCCTCCAGGTCCTCCTCCTCCTCCTCCTCCTCCTCCTCCTGCCCCTGGTGCTGCTCGTCAGCAGGCTCGGTGATGTCGGAGTCGGGGTTCGAGAAGGTAGGGGAGGGGGTGAGATCAGCCATGCGCTCGCTCATGCATGTGTTGAAAAGAGGAGAGCTGTTGCAGCCAGAGATATCTGAACTAAGGTTAGTACAACAAGATAGAAGACATGTTAACACCAGCTGTTCCAAACAGAAAGAACAGGAATTTTGCTTTTTTTGTTTTTTTCTTGGTTAGGTTTTGGGGTGGGGTTTCTTTGTCTGCTTAAATCAAGGGACATTGGGAACAAAGACCTGCCCATCTGGTGCATCTCTAATGCCACCAACAGCCAGACAAAAGAGCAACCCAAGAAACCAGTGTGAATGCTGGGGACTCCCTTTGCTGGCTTTGCAGGGAACGCAGGGACAGAGCAGGTGGCACAAGGCTCTCCACTACCCCTTGCTGCTGGAGAGAGGATCCCTCCATGTGCTACAGCACGGGGGAATGCCTCCAGGCCATGCAGCTCAGCCCCCTGCTCCCCCTGCCCCTGCCCCAGCCTTCTCCAGGGCAGCCCATCTTCATTGCTGGCACCGCGTGCAGGAAGCGCACGGAGACACGCGGCACACACTGTACAGACAGATGCTCAGACACCAGCGCGTGCACAGGAACACATGCCCACCACGGTGGAGGTCACAACGGCACAGGTTCCCTGCCTGCTGGACAGCCACGGTCCCCACACCCCCCAAAGCCTGGAGCCCGTGGCTCTCAGCGCTGGGTTACGGCAGGCAGCAGCGTTGCCAGCAGCTCGTGGGTCCCTTGGGGTGCTGGCAGCCAACACGGAGGAGAGCCATCACACTGGAGTGCCACAGGGAGATGAATGCCCTGCACGTGTTGGGCAGCGCTGGCAGCATATCCTCCTGCAGGACTATCTACGGGTGCCAGCCACGCTTGGAAGGAGCCAAAGCGCTCACCTGCCGACCAGCCTGAACCAGGGAAAGCGGTCGTAGAAAGGGTCTCCACCGGTCACCACATTGTCACAGTCCTCAATGACACTGGAAGGCACTTCTGCTGCTCGGTCATACATCTCACGCATCAGGTCCAGGCGTTGCCTGCAGGGAGAGGGGACGCCGGTGGTGGCAGCGAGACACAGGGCTGTGGGCACCGCAACCCTCCCAGCACAGCCATCTCTCACCCACCTCAGCTTCTCCAGGGTCCAGTAATGTGTTGCCCCGTTCTTCTGGTCCTGCACCTCTACAGCCACGATGGTCCGGGGGAACGGCCGCTTCTCCCGGTCCTTGGCAGCATCGGGAGGCAGCAGGTCGGGAGGGAGAGGTGAGTACAGCGTGTCCGTGAGGAGCACAAACTGGAACTGGACCTGGAGAGGGGCAGAAGGGGTGGTGAGACACCTGGGAGGGCAGAGGGCTTCATGTGCTGCCGCTGGCGACCCCTCCTCAGCACTTGCTGGCTGCCTGTTCTCGTGGCCTCTGCTGTGGGTGCTGCAGTGAGCCAGAAAGGAGCCCAGCCACTCACCTTCTTTTTCAGCTCCACGCTGATGGCATTGGCTTCCTTGAGGAAGATGGCGTTGCCCCAGAGCAGGTCACGGAGGGAGGTGAACTGGTACCACTTCCACTTCCTAAAGGCCCAGAGGGCGAGCTCGAATTCCCGCTCTGTCCACTGCACTGTGGGGACATGGAGGGACAGTCACCCCACTACCAGGACATGGACCCACAGTCCACTCTTCATGCTCCCACAGCATCAAAACCTTGAGGCGGCTCCCAGGCCTCACCTTCATCCTCAGGTTCTTCCTCCTCCTCATTTGCCTCAGTGTAATACCTAGAATCCATCTGCTTCTGCAGAGCCTCCAGTTTGCTCTCATAGTCCTGGGGGAAACAGAAAGAGAGGTGATGCAACCCACTGGTGTGACCCTCCTCCATGCTGCCACATCATATTCCTCTTCCCTGCAGGAACACAGCCTCCTCCCTCCTCTGGATCAGTGTTCGTGATGAAAACTCCAAGAATAACAGATTTGCCCTTGTTTTTAGAATACACAAACATCTGCCAGGACTTCACTCGTGCCTGGACAGCCTGAGAAGGAGCCGTGTCCCAGCCACCTACCAGCCTCTGCTGCTCCAGAAGGTAATTTGCCTCTTCCCGCTCCCTCCGGTACTGGTCCTCCAGTTCCTGGAGCCTGGGTGAAAATGGGGAAGGAGAGGATGACCAACCTGGAAGCGAACACCCAACCCCCCAGCACCTCAGCCCATGCTCTCACCGCTGCTCCATCTCCTGTTTCATGTCGATGCCTTGCTTCTCCAGCAGCTCTCTCTGGGCAAAGGCCCAGTCCACAGGCTCTGCGGGGGTCTCAGCGCACGGGGTCCGCTCCCGCTCCTGCCGAGCCTGCTCGGGGTGGTTGAAGCGGAAGACGTGGCTCTTCCCCATGATGATGCGGTTTCCTGCAGTGCACGGGGTGAGGGAAAGGTGTGGGTTTAACGTGGGACAAGTGCAGGGCCCCCACGGGAAGGAGGAAGGTGGGTTGGAGCAGCTCTGGCGTGCCAGCCCCAGGGACCCACCTGAGCGCAGGATGCTGGGCTCCGTCACCTTTTTGCCGTTCACATAGGTGTCAGCACCTTCACAGGGCTCCAGGGTCACTATCACTGTGGAAATGGTGGGAAGGGGAGAGGGCAGTGAAGGTAAGGTGGAAGCAGAGGGATAAACCCTGCATCTTCTGCTCAGCTGCTCCAGCAGCCCCAGAAAGGGAGAGCCACCCCAGCCAGCACCCCAGGCGTGGGTGGCACCCACCAGCAGCACCCACACCGTGGGCAGCTAACAAGACTCAGCCAACCTGATGTTAATCAGAGCAGTCCCGAGGACTAAGGGCAGCTGGAGACTGCATGTGAGAGGAGACCAGAGCCTCCAGAAGGCAAATCCATCCTCCCCAGGCTCATCTCACTCAGGTTCCTGCCATTCTGGGGGGTGGATTCTGCTCCACATCTTGAACAGGGGAATCACCTACCATCTGTTCAGCCATCCTGCCCTGATCTCCTCACCTTGCTTTGTTCCCACATGCCTTGTGTGAGCTCCCCTCCCAGCCATGAGGGATGTAGCTCATCTGGAAGCATGGAGAGGCCATAGCCATGCAGTAAAGCCTCACTAGTTTGAGGAGGGCAGGACATTCAGCTGGGGGCTGGTGCTGAGGACATGCAGAGGGATGGGTCCCCAGGGCAGTGAAGCCCCTCCAGACAAGCAATACCTTCACCAGTTTTGGTGTCACTGCGGAACAGGCAGTGCTCTTCTTTAATGAAGTGCCCGCTGAGAACGATGTCCTGCCTCTTCTCAGCATCTTCACGGCCAACCCTGCAGGGCAAACCTAGCTCAGTCCTTCCTCAAAGCAGCCCCTCCTGAGTCTCCCCTCAGCCCCACCCTTGAGCTGAGAGGAGCAACCCTTGGTGCACTGCAAGACCAACAGCTTGGGGATTTGCACTCTGGGGATGCCCTGGGAACAGTGCCCAGCCTGGGGACAGCTGTCACCCCACTGCCCACCTGGGGAAGTCAGGCACTGAGATATGGACAGTGCTCCCACCTCTCCACGGGACCTGGCCCTCACCTTGTTATCCCATCCTTGATGTAGTAGAGAAGACACTCAGACATGAGCGGATCCTCGTTCAGGTTGACCAAGTGCGGTGTCTGGGAGAGACAAACACGGAGCCATCCCTGTGTGCCCTGCCTAGCCAGGCACTGAGGGCTGCTCTGGAGGAAGGTGGGAGCTCAGCAGCACAGCAGGCTGCCTCTGCATGGGCTCTCCTGCCCTCTATATCTTCAAGGTGGCACGTCCAGATGGGTACTTTTCCACGGGACTGCAGAGAACTGAGAGGCTGGCATGAGTATGCCCTACATCCACAGGCTTCCTTGCTTTCCTCCTCCCAAGGCTGAGTTCCTGTTACCTTTCCTCTGGCCACCTTTGAAAATTCATGTTCCAAACAGTCCCAACACCTTCCCATGGGGAATCCCTAATATGGCTCAGAGTCTCCTGGGGCAGAACCCTTCTCATCTGTGCTGTGTATTATAGAATCATGGAATGGTTTGAGCTGGAAGGGACAGAAAAACACATCTTGTTTTACCCCCCTGCCATGGGTAGGGACATATTCCATTAGACCAGGTTGCTCCAAACCCCATCTAACCTGGCCTTGAACAATTCCAGGAATGGGGCAGCCACAGCTTCTCTGGGCAACCTGAGCCAGGGCCTCACCACCCTCACAGGGAAGAATTTCTTCCCAATATCTAATCTAACCCTGCCCTCTGCCAGGTCAAAAAGGAAGTAAAAGTGTCCGTTTTCCTCCACTGATTGTACACCAGATGATGCATCCAAAAGAGCAGGTCCCAGAGGCTCATCCAAAAGCAGTGGAGACCCCTGAAGCCCTATCTGTAGGCTGAATTTCACTTTCTGGTCTTCTTCTTAACAGGTCCCTCACATCCCTTTCTTCCCCTGGGTCACAAACCCCTTTGTTCTTGATGAGAGGGAAATTTCTCCCCCAGCTACAGGCCTCTCTGGCCACAACCAGCTTAGCTGTTGGGATTACACCTTCGGGGAACAGGGGCAGTTCCAGGAGTATCAGTGGGAGAAGTCCTGAGTTTCCCAGACAGAATAATAGCGGCTGTAAGGAACACCTGATCAGGCTGGTGAGACCCAGCATGCAGAGGGGCCCCCTCACCATGGTGCCACAAGCCTTGGCTGACAGCAGAGACTCACTGCAAACAGGGCAGCAGAGCTGGAGGTCAAGAGAAAGGTGGGCTCTTCTCCATGGTGGCTGGCAGAAGCTGGCTGTAACATTTAACCTCTTGCCCCTCTGGACAGACATACGGCTCTGGGGGCTGAGACTCCTTCACTTGCAGTTTTTGTCCAGATTTGTACAGCTGGTGGTGACCTTCCACTGAGCTTCTGGAGCCACCCCAGCCATGGCACACAGCAGGACAGCAAAGTGCAATGCCCACAATAAAATGGAGTTTGCACGCTATCAACACTAACTTTCCTCACCAGCCACTGGAGAAGTCAGAAGAGTTTCCACCTGCCAGACAGCTGAAGAGCAAGGAGGCACCAAGACCACCACAGCAATGCCCCACCTCCAACACCAACCTGCTTTGGGGAATAAACCCCCACACTTCCTACCCAAAGGTCTGGAGTCCTAACAGGCAGCAGCTGGGACAAGAAACAAAGACAACAGTGTACAGGTTTATCCTAAAAGTCAACTGGGCCACATAAGGGGAAGGTTGAGAAGTCCTTATCACCACCTGAGCTGGGGACACACGCACTTAGGAGGTTTGGCCAAGCCAAATGCTACAAGCAATAAAGAGATGGAATATTCGCCCACCCACATTTCTTTAGCGAGGACTTGCTGGTTTCAGGGGCAGCAATTTTAAATATCTGAAAGTATGAACTTTTATAAGTTAACCCTGAAGTCCAAGAGAGTTGTCATCAGCAAATACCCTCCTGAAGGGGGACAGCACCCCAGCAGTGGGGGCTGGACTTTCAGCCATGTGTTTCTACCCACGTTTGTACCCAACAGGCTCGATGCTGGGATTATCCCCACGGGTTTCAGAGCCAAGGAAAGGCTAGTGAAGCATATGGGACTGGCCAGCTGTGACAGAGTGGATCAGAAGGGAGCTGCAGGGGTACAAACCAGCCCCCAGGAAGAAGAGAACAGGATGATCCTACCTTTTTAGGAGAAAAAACACCCAAGGTGCCTCCATCCTCCCTCATGGCCACACCCATTTCAGCCAGCAACGCTTCCCTGAAGGAGCAAGGGAAAGAAGAGCCTGTCAAAACTCCATGCACCCCTGGGGCCAGCACTAGGATGGAAGCCCATGGTTTGTCATGTAGGGCTTGCTACAGCTCTTGTCATAATTCAGGTGGGTTTTTCAGAGCAGCCCACCTCTGTGCAGGCTGATTGGGTCCCCAGGGGGCAACCCAGGGTCTGGCTGGACATTCAAACTGTTCGGCTGCCCCAGGGACTCAACTGCTCTAGCAAAGTACAGAGGATGGGAAATGCCCAAGGAACGCCACCTTGTCCCATCCTATCCCATCCCATCCTATCCCAGCCCATCCCAGCCCAGCCCAGCCCATCCCACCCCAGCCCACCTCTCCATCCGTATCGCTTCTGTCCTACGCAGCTTCTCCTCCCACGTCTCATTCAGCTCTGCAATGATCTTCTCTGTTTCCTGGCAGGGGAGAGTTAAACAGGGGGGTCAGTGTACCCCAGGGGCAGCACCCCTGACCGCTCTGCCCAGTTCTGCCCAGCACCCTTCAGTGGGACACTGGTCCCAGTTTCAGGCTTGTTTATACGAGCTGCAGCAGCATTTCACCCACATCATTCCATAAGTCCCATCCTCAAAGAGTGAGGCACAAAGACCAGCCTGTCCACTGCCTTGCTGCCAGCCCACTCCTGCACCATGCTGGACCAGCAGCACTCATCCCATGACAGGAGTGCCCATCCCAAGCCTGGAGCACCTGTCCCACAGGTATCAAAGGCAGCCATCCCCTGCAAGGCAGCACCAGGAAGACCCTACAGCATCCAAACCCTCAGTGTGGGCAAGCTCTCAGTCTGTCCACTCTGCAGGAGCACATCTGAGTATTGCTTCCCATGAGGATCACCCCTCATGGGTTTCCAGAAAACACTGAGCCCCCTCTGCAAGCTGCAGTGCATTGAGGGGAAGGGGAAAGGGGGGAAAGGGAAAAAAGGGAAAAGGGGAAAAAGGGAAAAGGAGAAAGGGGAAAAAGGGAAAAGGAGAAAGGGGAAAAAGGGAAAAGGGGAAAGGGGAAAAAGGGAAAAGGGGAAAGGTAAAGGGGAAAGGGAAGGGGAAGTGGAAAGAGAAAAGGAGAAGGGAAAGGGAAAGGGGAAAGGGGAAAGGGAAGGGGAAGTGGAAAGAGAAAAGGAGAAGGGAAAGGAGAAGGGGAAAGGGGAAAGGGAAGGGGAAGTGGAAAGAGAAAAGGAGAAGGGAAAGGGAAAGGGGAAAGGGGAAAGGGAAGGGGAAGTGGAAAGAGAAAAGGAGAAGGGAAAGGGAAAGGGGAAAGGGGAAAGGGAAGGGGAAGTGGAAAGAGAAAAGGAGAAGGGAAAGGGAAAGGGGAAAGGGGAAAGGGAAGGGGAAGTGGAAAGAGAAAAGGAGAAGGGAAAGGGAAAGGGGAAAGGGGAAAGGGAAGGGGAAGTGGAAAGAGAAAAGGAGAAGGGAAAGGGAAAGGGGAAAGGGGAAAGGGAAGGGGAAGTGGAAAGAGAAAAGGAGAAGGGAAAGGGAAAGGGGAAAGGGGAAAGGGAAGGGGAAGTGGAAAGAGAAAAGGAGAAGGGAAAGGGAAAGGGGAAAGGGGAAAGGGAAGGGGAAGTGGAAAGAGAAAAGGAGAAGGGAAAGG
>WEKY01021242.1:194743-228766 GCA_013390045.1 Picathartes gymnocephalus
GAAGGGAAGGGGAAGGGAAGGGGAAGGGAAGGGGAAGGGAAGGGAACCAGGGCACCAACCTCTTACCTTGAGTCTTTCAATTGCCTCTTCGCTGCCCGGAGCAAACATGATGCGCTCGTGGAGGCTGGCAACCGAGGCAGCACGGCTGGACAAGGCAGAGAGGGAGGAAGAGGGGCTGATCCCAGCAATGGCATTGGTCACTGTGGAGAGATTGTCATGGCGCTGACTCAGCTCTGCCCCTCCAGCATCATTATTGTTCTCAAGGTCGGACACATCTATGGGCGCGGAAGGAGGGATGGGCCGGGGAAAGACACACAGACAAGATGACAGAGAAAGACAGAGACAAGAAAAGCTGTTGGGAAAAAAAAAAGAGTGGCCGGTGCGTCGAGAAAAAAAGCCAGGAATTACAGGAAAAGGCACAGGCAACAGCACAGAGGCACAGACAGCAACAGGGCAGGGGCAGGCACTCTCCTCCCCAGCCCGGGCAGCCCCTCAGGGAACAGGGCTTTTTGGTGAAGCAGATGCTGGAAGCAGCTTTCCTGGGCTCCCACGGACACTTTTTTTGCAACACTGGGTCCTGCATCCATCAGGTCTGGGATCAAATGTCCTCCCCAAGTAGGGGACACTGCCTCTGTCACCCTCTCCATCTCATACAGCCTGGGTGGTTTTCCCTGCCCAGATGCCCCAGATTAGCCAGATCTGGGAGTAGAGAATGAGAAGGGAAGGGGATAAGAGGGGGTGGCCCTCTTCCCTGCAAAGGGGTCAGGTAGACAGGGCAGGAGAAGTGGCAAGATTCCCTCACAGGATCTGCCCAAAGGCAGCCCACAGCCTGCTGCAGCAGCACCTCGGCCAGGCAGCCAGAGAGCGAAGCCAGGCCTACAGGCAGTGCTGCTTGCCAGCTGGCACCCCAAGAGTCAGCTGTGGTGGCTTAGGACCCAGGTACGGGAGATGCTCCTCCAGCCCTGAGGAGTTACTGGCCCTCAGTAACAGAGGCAGGCAGGGCACAGGTCAGCAGGTGCAGGATCAGTCACCCATCTCCATTAGCCCACATCCAGGGAAGCTGAGCCAGGAGGGGACAACCCTGTCTCCTCAGCAGGCTCACTGCAGCCTGGCTGCCCTGCCTGACCCGGGGTGGGATGGGGCCATAGTGTTTATCCACAGGCCAAAGCCTCCTGGCCGCCACCACCCACCACTTCATCAGTAGAGAGCCATTCCATCCCACCCAAGGGCCGTGCCAGGCTCCAGTCCCAGTGAGACACAGCACCAGCAGAAGCAGCAGCAGCAGCAGCAGCAGCAGCAACAGGAAACATCACGACAGCATGAAGGAGGAGGTCCCCGTGTGGACTGGGTCCTTGGCATGGCCACGTGGGAGGACACTGGTCCCTCCAGCACTATCCCAAGCCCAGGTGCTGACCAGGACTGTGCCACTGTCCCCTGTGCCAGTTCCCTGAGGATGGGCAGCCTGTGGCACACACTGTTCCATCAGCAGGGGCTGGCTGAGGGAGCCCTCCCCATGCTGCACGGGTGCCCCTGGGCACAGCCTAGATCTCCAAAAAGCTGTGAAGCGACAGAGAGTACCAGAGATGGGGAATACACACATTTGGATCCTCCTGCAGCAGGATGGGCTAAGAGAGAAAGAGAGGGCAGGGAGTGGGGGTAAGACAGAGAGAACAGAACAAGAGGGGGTTCATCTCAGTAGGATATCTCACAGCACAGGGAGGGGAGCCCGTGGGCATGTGCTGTCCCAGTAACACCTTCCTGGCACCTCTGCTGGGTGCTGGATGCTGAAGATGGTGGGTGGAAGGGAAGAAGGGAAGGTTTGCTGGGCAGAAAGCAGCTCCCCCTGAGACAGCAGGGGATTGGGAGCGTGCAGGGGGTCACCAGAGGCAGCGTGATGCTGCTGTGGGGCAGTGGAGCAGGATGCAGGGTGGCTGTGGGGACATCAGCCCTGCAGGCTGGCGGGACCTCAGCCACTGGCAGAGAGCAACCATGATACCTACTGTCAATGATGTCTCCAAGGCCCTGGGCGTAGAGAAGGTCACGCAGACGTGCCACCTCGTCCTTCAGCTCCCGGATGAGCTTGTTGTTGGGGTCCTCATTGATGACAGCGTTGCAGCGGATCTGCTTGGCACGGTCAGCGTACCTAGGGAAGGGCAGGGTGAGAACAGTGAGAACAGGGGCAAAACCCCAGCTGCTGGGCAAGCAAAAGTGTTGCAGAGCCCCTCCAGCAAGTGATCCTGTGGAGGATCCCAGTGCCGGGACAATCCTTTTTTCTGAGGTTGTCCCTCCACAGTACGCCCCCAGCCAGGGACGCTATGGAGGTGAGGAGAGCATGTGGCAGTGGCTGGGCCTCAGACAGCCTCCCCTGTTCTTGCTCACTGCTGGGAGAACAACAGCACTTCTTCCTACCTGAGGGTGCTGAGGGTCTCATCGTAGTTGATGTCAGCAGGACTGAGAGCAGCGACCATGGCGGTTCTGGAGTTGCCTCCTGCCCAGGAAGATACACCCATGAGGGAGACGCTGGTCCTTGTGTCCCCTGTCACACTCTGCTGGACAGCCACGCCCTTCACCAGACCACACCCCCCACCTGTCCTCACCCAGGTTCTCCCGCAGCAGCCAGGTCAGCACCGAGTCTCGGTATGGGATGAAATCCGTCTTTTTCTTCTTTTTGTTCTGGGGAATGGAGAGCAAAGGGAAGGGCTGTCAAGCTGCCTCCTCTGCCCAAAGAGAAGGTGGCAGCTGGTGCCCACCCATGGGGACTTGGAGAAGGATGGCTCTGCCCAGCTACTGCAACCTTGGGCATCCTTTCCCATGTCCACAGGTCCTGCCTGTGAAACGCCCTGAGCTGGGAGGGTTGTTTAAGCCTGGGTGCTGAAAGCCCCAGAGTGAGGAGGAGGCTGAAGATTCTGCCAGCCCCCACGAGAAGAATGGCTTGAGTCCAGGCACAGTCTCACTCCTAAACCACCCTGCAACCCACTCCCACCCACTCACACTGTGCTAAAAACCAACAACCCCTTCCCCACCCAGCCTGGGCACTTACCTTGTTCGGCCCCGAATCCTGCAAAGGGAATGGAGAGACTGTTTAAGGGAGCTGCTTCTTTCCCCGGCACCCACCACAGATCCCTGGCCCTCAAGTACAGAGTGGCACGGGTCCCCATGTAGATGGCACCTTCACCAGCCCAGCTTGTCCCAGCTGCAAAGACAGCTTGGGATGTGTCTGCCCACCCCTCGGAGGTGGGATGCTCCATCCCGTGGAGCTGAGCCCACCCCTGCTGGCCCAAGCCCACTTCCCCCTGGTGCTGCTGTTTATCTGTGCTCCAGCTACCTACCATTTCAGCCAGGGCAGAGATGACTTTCCCCAGAGTGGTCAAGGACTTGTTGATGTTTGCTCCTTCCTGGTTAGAAGAGGAAAAGCCCAGATGCTCAGGCCCCATTTCAGAGCCACGTTAAAGCGCAAGAGAAAATGAGGAATATCCAGTATGATGTGGGCTAAGAGCAGCTGGTCTGACTGGGTAACCAGCACCTCCCAGCTGGGACTCATGCACCCTGGTGAAACTGGCACTAGGCAGCTTTCAAACACAATCCTATCGAGGATTTTGGCAATGCAGTGGGCAAGAAACCAGGCAAGGAAAGGAGATGTTTTGGCTGGGGATGAGGGAGGAGGACACAGTGTCCCCACCAGCAGGAGGGGACCTCAGGTCAGCTCTCACCTTTAGCCTCGTGCCCTTAGCACCTGTGGAATCAGCTCGCTCACTCCCAGCCAGGTCCACCAAGCTGATTTTGCTGACCTGCAGGCAGAGGGGAGGCTGTCAGCCCTGTGGGCACAGCACAAAGCCAAAACCTCCTGCAGGATGACACTGCTCTGAGGGCAGCTCTGCAGGGTCATCCTTGCAGGACTTGGTCAGGAGCAGGGCTAATGTCCTTGCAGGCAGGGCTGAAGGGCACCAGCTGCCAAATATCCTGTCCAGGGACCATGAGCCTTGCTTGTGCCTGGGACTTATCTCCCTCCTGCTCCAATCCTCCATCAGGCCACACCACCTCGTTCCAAGTGCTGATGAAAGAACATGGAAGTCCTTTCCAGATCCATGTGGGTTCCCCTGAGTCCTTCAGGCCCTGTTCTTACCTTCTCAGTGGTGATGTCTGTCTCGGCATCGTGCCGCTTCTGTGTGAAGATGATGTTGAACACGGCGTGGGAACGGCTGCTGGTCTCATTCATGTTGGTAGCAGCCACTGTGCTGCAGGGAGAGTGGGACAGGGAGGTGTGACACTCTGTGAGGGACACTGGAGTGGCTGGTGACGGGGCCAGGGCTCATGCCGGGACAGGGTACATGGTGGGAAAGCAAGTCTGGAGGACAAGAGAGGACTCTGGGAGAAGATGCGCACAAGCTCAGGGTTTTTCCTCCTGTCTCCAGTGCACTTGGAAAGCAGGAGGAAGGTAAGGTGAAAGCAGGTGGGGGTAGCCAACACTCAGCGAGAAGGGGACTGCCACCTCCAGAGCAGCTGGACTGGCAAAGTAAGGAAGTGAAGCAGGACCTTCTAGAAGTGTCTGCAAGCTTTCCAAACCCTGTCCATCTCCCCCTTCTCCAACTCACCGGGCTTTGTTTCCAGAGTCCATAAGGTCCTGGATGTCATTGTAGGAGGTCACAGCCAGCTTGGAAAGGTCCTCAACATATGGACCCATAAGGGGATGCTCCCTGACCCGCAGGTTCCCTTTGTTCTTGGGGTTCAGGAGGTCCCTCACACGTTCGCAGTAGATCTCCATGTAGCTCACCTAGAGAACAGGGCACGGGCAGAGCTAGCAGAACGAGCCACCCAGGCATCCCCCAAAGAGGGGTCTGCACACTGGCACAACCTGTGGAGCCAGGTGGGAGGCAGGAAGTGCGCTGGGCAGGCCGTGGGGTGCCTACCTCCACAGAATAGGACATGTTGTCATTCGTGGTGTCATTGATGCGGGAGAAGAGGTCCTCACACAGCTGTGGACAGAGGAGAGAGGCTCAGCCCCTGCCAGCAGCCTGGGGTGCCCAGGCCACGGGGATTTCTACCTTTTCACCCCAAAAACCAGCCAATGAGTGCTGGGATGGCTGCTGGGAAGCTGGCAGAGCCCCTCATGCTGATATGGAGAACCAGCATCCCCAGAGCCCCTCCGTGTCCCGCTGGGCCAGCGTGCAGCAGCTCTTGGTAAGCAGCTCAGCACCTGGACCACTGCTGCTCAGGTACACCGGCCTTGTGTGGCCAGGCCGTCGTCCACCCAGTCTTGGAGAGCCTGGATGACCCTCCTTGGCCTCCCACTCCACAGCAGAGCCATGCCAGCTCACTGTCATGGAAGTGCCATATTAGACCTTGGCAACACCTGGCCTCACTCGCACCCTGCTGCCCTCTTTCCTCCCAGCTCTGCTTTTCCTTTGGGATGAGGGGGACAGGTATGTTCCCCAGGCACACCTGTGGGATGATGCCTTGCTGGTCCTTCTCCTGTTTCCCCATCATGGTGTAGGATTTTCCAGCTCCTGTCTGCCCATAGGCGAAGATGCACACATTGTAGCCTTCGAAGGCGTGCTGCAGCATCTCCTCCCCAATGTCCCGGTACACTTGCTTCTGGGATGCATAGTTGATGTCTGCAGGCTGCACAGAGGAGGGGGACACAGAGAAATTTGGCAAGGAGGCCCTCCTGCCTCTCCCCAGCCCGGCCTTCTAGGTGGGCTCAGGCCTCCCAATGCTTACCGTAGTGTGGGACCAGTAGGAATAGTCAAAGCTGAAGCTTTTTGGTGTCTCTTTGGGCTGTTTTGGGTTCAGGATAGCTAGGGACAAACAGATGGGAACATGAGGCCACCAGCAACCCATGGTACTACCCCTGCCTACCCCTCCTCTCCCCTCCATGTGGGAATGGTGAAGGGTGATGGGGTTCAGCCCAAAACACTCCTGGAAGGTGGACTGGGACCCTTGCAGCTCCAGATAGGTCCAGAACCCCCAGAGCCCAACCCTGAAAGCAGAGGAGGTGGGTGCCATGGCCAGCAGAGCCCAGGGAACAGGGCAGAGCCTTGCCCAAACATTCTGCTGGACACAGGGAGGGGGACATGACTCCTTCCCTCAGGTTCCTTCCTGCTGTGGCACCTGCCCACAGGAGCCCAGCAGTGGCACAGGAAGGTCACAGCCTTCCTCTCTCCACAGCTGTGGCTGCGTTTCCAAAGCCCCCACGCTGACACCTGTGGGGTGGGAGCAGCTGCAACCCTGTCAGGGCTCCCCTAGAGCCCCTCTGGCTCCTGCCTCTCCAGGTCCCCAGCCCCAGCAGGGTGATTAATGCCTCCTGTCACACCACCAGCGGAAACAAGAGTCTGCTTTTGTCATCCCCTGATGAAAAGGACGTTGCTATGGAAATTGGAGACTGCATCACTGCTCTTCCTCACGCGGTGGTTTTTTTTTCCTCCTGTAGAGCATTTACGATGTGGTTTTTTTTTCTGAAACAACAGATGCATCAGAAGAAACCCAAACCAGTGGGTGAGCACGAGATTCAGCCACCAGCCGTGTTAGGTGACATTGAGGTGACATTGAGGCCTGCTCAGCACATTTCCTGTGCCCACTGTCCCAGCTGCTCCCTGCCACCACCAAGGATGAAGAAGCCATAAACCCCTGAGCTTTCTCCATCCCAGCCTGCCCTGCCCAGCAGTCAGTCAGGGCTCAAACCCACTCCAGATTCCAGCTGGAGCCTTCCCGAGCAGCCCCAGGCATGGTGCAGCTCACCACCGTGGTGTCTGGTGCCCAGATGTGTAGTGTTATGCACACAGATGCTTTCTGCTCTGAATTCCTCCTCCATTACCCCCAATGGATATGCCTTCTACTCCCCTGGAAAGGGTCCACCACTTCTGACCTGAGAACAACCCAGCCCTGCCTGCAACAGCAGTGGGGCAGGCTGGGGAAGGGTGGGAAGTGGGGTCAGGAAGTGGGAAATGGTGCCTCTGAGATGCTCCTCACCATGGACAGAAACCCAGCTCTGGCACCAAAGAGGGGTGGCACGGGCTCCCTGCCTGCCTGCCCACTGCAGGCAGCCTGGCTCCAATGCTCTGGACACCTGCAGCATTCCAGGTGGGCTAATTACCAGGGAAAAGGGCTGAGAAGTAACAACTGGCAATCCTGCAGCAGCAAACAGGGATGTGGAGGCCCCCGGTCTTCACGTGCAGCCTGGGCAGCCATGGTGGCTGCCCATTCCTGATCTCTGCCAATGCCTGGCTGCTGTGCTGAGGGTGTTGTGAAGAGAAGCAGGAGTAGAGGCCATGCAAGAAGTGGGATGGAGCATCTCTGATGGCTCCTGGTGTTCAGCCTGGCAGCTCCATGGTGCCACCTGGTCACCAGGTCTGTCTCTGCCCTGCAGAGGTGACACTGACCACAGCAAACAGGAGCAAAAATGAGTCATGGAGCAGGCAGGATGGAGCTGCACAAGGCGCCTGTTCTGCATCCCAGTGCCTGTTCTGCATCCCAGTGCCAGCCCATGCTGGGCACAGGGCTGGGAAGCAGCTGGGGATGGCACTGAGCAGCTCCAGGCATTCCAGCTGCAGCTGCCCAGCTGGTATGGGAAACCAGAGGCTGGGACACCGGGGAGAAGGGAGTAACCCAAGAGCATCTCCTGTCCTGAGCTGAAACACTCTACCCATGCCCCTGTCATTCCCATTTATTTGCCTGCAGGCAGATGGATGCTGCTGGTGGAATTTTTCCTTTCCTGTGACCGGGCATACAGGACTTTTGCAAAGCTGCTGCTAAAGATTCATGCTCTGGGCATGAAGGTGAGGAGGGGTGTGGAGGTGAAGAAAAACATAGAGCCAAGGGGGCAGGAAGGAGGAAAGCTCCTGGAGATGTGCCTTGCCTTGCCCTGAAGAGGCAGCAGCATGGCAGAGCCCAGTGAGTGGGCAAGCAAGAAGCAGGAGAAAGCCCAGAACCCACCTCAGAGAAAACAATCACCAGATTTTAAAGCCAAGCAGAGGCACAGCTCCAGATGGAGAACATTAATGGCCTTGTGGGATCAAAGCCAGGGGTCTCTTCCACACCATCCTGGTGGGAGAGGGCCTGGGAGTGTTGGTGCCCAGGATGGTGCCCAGAGAGTGCAGGGCACCCCAGGAACAAAGCAGCAGTGTTGGTGAGCAGGTGGGTGGCTGTGGCAGCTGGAAATTTACAGGCAAAAGGACAGCAGAGAAAGGAATCCCTTCCCCCTCTGGGCCCTGCTGCCTCTCACAGGGCTCAGTGCAGAAGAAAAACCTGCCTTTCCCCCCAGTACATGCAGAAGTCTCTGCAAATACTCCTGGGAAGGGGAAAACTTGCTCTCACTCCCCCTTAAACATGTTTATCCTGCAAGGAGCCAGGGGATTGAGACAGTCCTGCTCTTCTGGCACTACTGGCATCCTCCTGCCTCCACCAGCCACAGCAGCAGCAGCCTTCTGAGCCCCCCACACTTGCTCCCCAGCCCCCTGGCCAGGAGGATTAGCCAGTGGTTTGTCCATTCAGGGAGAAAATCCTCACTGTCAGCAAAGGGCTCCTGCCCACAGCCCTGCTGCCCTCCCTGGTGCAGGCAGGGGCAGGGGCTGGAGGGCTGGGGGCACAGCCAGGGTGTGCAGGATGAGCAGGGCCAGAGAGCTCTGAACAAACAGGGCCATGGTGGACGTGGGGGATGCCTGATGCTCTTGACCAGGACTGGGGCACAGCAGGTCCCCCCCACCCATCAGAACCAGAATGGAGAACATCTCCCCTGCCTATTCCCTGGCCCTGGGCAGGTGGGAAGCTCCTTAGTGAGGAGGCTTCCTCACCATGAGGGCAGAAGCTCTGTACCCCAGGCAGACGGAGAATCCCTGTCCAACCACGAAGGCAGAACCCCCGCAGATGCCACCTCACAGACCTCCCATTCCTGCTCCCTAGACCTGGGGTGACCAGGGGACCTGGTGGGGGGGTCCCAGAGTCACCCTGCACCCTGGGGTGCCCTCCTCTGCCCAGCAGCAGGGTTGTCATAGCAGCCTGCAGGGCGGGGGTGGCTGGCACCGGTGTCTCACCCACCGCCGGTGACGCAGGCAGCTCCAGGCAGGCGGGCAGGGAGTTATTTTAGACACTGTCCCATCTGGAGGCTTCCAGAGCCAAAGAGGAGGGGTTTGACTGCCATTCCCACACCCTACTGCCAGCAGCTGTTATTTAAAGAGGGGCAAAGGCCGGGCAGGCTCCTGACAGGACACACAGCCCCAAGCCCCCGTGCTACATCCCCCACTCCGAGCACACCGTTTCCTCGGCAAATCCTCCTGCCACCCCTCCATCCTGCTGCTGTTGCATCTCCAAGAGCCCCAGAGAAGCAAGGATGGGTCCTGGCATGCCACAGTGAGTGGTACCTGGCCAGGCAGGGCTGTCAAAAACCACTTGCTGGCCCATGCACAGCTTCAAGGCCAGCTTGGATGTGGAAGCGCCTGATCTATAGTGGAACGAGATCATCTTTAACGTCCCTTCCAGACCTGTGATTCTGTCATTCCTCCCTCACTGCCTACTGGGGAATACTGCCCCTTTCACAGCCCCCAAACCAGAGGGCTCAGTGCCATGCAGACCCCCACCAGGGCCATTTCAAAAGCAGGACTGCATTTCTCTGTGGGAAAGCTGACCTCATCCTCCCCACATTTCCTCCTCCAAACGACTCCAGGTGCCACAGGCATCCTCAGCAAGGATCCCCGCAGGCCAGTGCTTGCTGCTGGGGCCACACCCCACGTGCTCCTTCCCAGGCAGCACCCAAAGCCTCCCCTTGCCCCTGAGGCACTCACTGGTGGTGCTTCCCGACATCTGGATGATGCATTTTGATTCCCGGCTCATCTCCCGGGAGTTGAAGGGCCGGACGCGCACTGCCACCTTCACTGACGCTCCCGCCATGGCGCTGGCCGCACCTGGGTCCTGCGAGCGGGGAGCACTGCCTGTCCTGCAAAATGGAGGAAAAGGGGGTCAGGAAAGCTTGCATTCCAGTCCACATCTTGCACTTGTGCAGGACGAATGGAAAGCCCGTGCAAGGAAACCTCCTGGGAACACTGTTTTGCCTCTGCGCTAAAGATGACGTTTTGTTTCATACCTCGCTCTGCCCTCATTTTACCTCTCCTTTCTCCCTGTCGTTTCACAGGTCAGAATCCCCAGCTCAGTCCCAGGGGCCATCCCTGTCCTTAGCCCAGGGCAGCACTGGAGCCTCCATCCCCCTGCAGCATCACTTGGTGGGCAGCCACAGCAGTGGACAGAGCCTTGCCGGCACTGTCAGCACCAGCATAACCCCCAAGGAGAAGCTTTTTCATCCCAGGGGGCACTGAGCAGGTACCCCCTAATCTGCAAGCAAGTCCACAGGTCCCTGCCCATTACCTGAGCCTCCTGCCTCCACTCCAAGCCCAGCAAAGCAGGGACTGGGCAGCAGGACAGGGCGGGGCAGGGAGGGAAGCGATGGCATTCCATTGAGAAAGGAGGCGGCTGCTGAACACAGCATGTGCCTCCCATTCAGCTCCCACAAAGCAGACCTGCAGTATCAGCACCAGCAGCCCTTCCTGGGAAGCCAGTGGCCATCGCACTCAGCTGAAGCTCCCAGTTTGCCATCATTTTTCCAGTCCTTTTGCTAAAATATTACTAATTGCAAATCTCACAAGACAAAACAAACTGCTCACCGACATCTCCCAGAGCAGTTGTCCATCCCAGCGCTGGTGCCCAGGTGCTCTGCACTCCATTCTCACCTTCCCTGAGCTAAGCCTCACAAGCACTGGCCAGAAAATTATACTGCGATCCTTCCTCTGATTGCTGCACCCTTTGGGATCCTTTTGAACCTGACAAAATCCATTCCTGCCTTCTAACGCCTATCCCCTTTCCTGCCTTTCCCAGCTCCCTGGCTCCCCATGCTGAGCTTGCTGGTCAAAATGGAGCACAGGACCCCTCAGAAAATGGGCAGGAACTGCTCCTCTGGCATCCCATCTGCAAGGGTACCTGTGAATCCCCTAGTGCTTTTCAAGGCTGGGTTTTGCCAGCAGGATACTTGCTCCGGGAGGAAGGAGATCAGGGAGGAATGAGGTCGTTAGTGAACACCAGCACAGCTCTGGTTACACGGGCCATGACCTGAAGGAAGTAGAGCAGCAAGGATGGATCTTGAACATGAGATGTGTTTTCCCACAGTGGAAATGAAAAATTCAGGAGAATTTGTGGGAAAAAAAGTGGGGGTAAGGGAAGAAAAAACCAAATCTACAGAAAAAATATCCCAAGGAAAGGGGATGGCTTTAAAAGTACCTGAGGTTTGGCAGCTGTGGTTTGATTTCCAAGGGGGTGAGAGGAAACCATAGGCACAGTGGAAAAATTTGCAGCAAGAAAGTGTTACAAGCTTGGCACTGCCTTTCAGAAACCCTTTGCCTGTTTTAAAAGTGAGCTGGCATGTCCAACAGCACGCAGAGGACAAAGCTTCTTCTGTCGGAGTTCCCAAACCCTCCTCTTATCTTCCCGCTGGGATGGCTCCGGAGCTCCCACTGTGCTCAGCCAGTGATCACACCCATAAATTCCAGAGTTCAAGCATTTGATCTCAGGCTTTCTTGAGCCTGGATTATTTTAAGCAGGTGTTTAACACCACCCTTGAGTCCCTAAGCCAGCGAGTGGGCTGCTGCCTGCCAGAGGCCTCCCTACTCAGATGGGGGAAAGGAAAAATTAAACAGAAGTGCTTGCCAAGGGGCGGTGAAAAGGTTGTTTTTCCCACGAAACGACTGGATATATTCCCATGTGGAAGGGCAGCATCTTCACGAGGCCATCAGCTCGAGCTGCTCCACCCTGTGGCACCACTCAAGGACAATGGATTCATCCCCGGGTTAAATCCCATCCGCACCTGACAGCTGCCCAGGTCAAACATCTCTGTCTCCTCCCAAGTCAAGAGAGCTCCCTTCCCCCAGCCCTGCAGCCTCTGCAGCTACCAGGGCTCTGAAGAGGTGGATCAGGTGCCTGGACTCCTGCTCCCTGCACAGCCACCAGAACAGCACACCCATCAGTGAGCCCACCAGCCCCAGGACTGCCAGCTGCCTGCCACCTCAGCCCCTGCCCCTACTCCCTCCCACCCCTGTGCCATCCCCAGCCACTCCGGCCTCATAACTGCCCATGAAGAAACTCTGGTTTCTCCTTTGAACCACTTTTCCATGAGCCTCATCCTGCTGTGTACCTTCCACTGGTGCTGCTTTCCTTTCTTTGCCCTCTTCTGCCCAGCCAGCCCCACACCTCGTACCCCCACCATTGCTGGCCATGAGAAACCCCCTCCTTGCCAGCAGGATCTTTTCTCTTTCCTTGCCATCCACAGGCCACATCCCAGTACATTCCCATCTGCCTCTCCTTGCCCAGAGCTCCTCTCCTGGCCAGAATTCCCTGCTGCAGAGCCCCAGTTCCATTTTCTGCTCCATCCATTTCCTTGGTCGGCAGTGCACTGCTTCCCTCTGCTGCTCTGCAGCTCTGCAGTTCCATCCCTGCCATGGCAGCACAAGGACCCCAGGTGACATCGTGCACCCTTGGGGACCACCAGCAATGACCCAGCTGCTTCTCACCCTCCTTTCCTTCCCCTGACTCGCTTCCCTGGCTCAGCTGCAGGGAGGAATTCAGCCTGCAGCCACTTAACACAGGAGCATCATCAGCCATGGCATCACAGGCCATGGGCACTCAGCATTCTGTACAGAGAGGGGCCAGGCTGCAGCGAGCAGGGCCAGGGGCAGGGCCAGGCAGCCCCCCCAGCCCGTGGGCAGCTCGAGCCCAGCCAGCTCGCTCTGCCTGGGGACAGCCAGAGCAGCCACCCCTGCTTAATCCGCTGCCATCGAGAGAAATTCAATAGGCCACGACCAGCCTTTTGCTGGGAGAGGGCCAGCACCCAAGCCCTGCTCCCTATCCCCTCCCTGCCACCCCCCAGGGCTACCCCACACTCAAGGGAGGTCGCAGAGAGGAATGGCCAAGTCCCTGGGGACAGGGGGAACATCTGGATCTGTCCCCCAATTCTGCAGGGCATCTCTTCCCCCGCTTCCCGTGCAGCCCGGTGGCTCTGCCCATCCCTGTGACACACCGGTCACCCCTAGTGAGGAGCAAAAGGCCTGGAGGGCCACGATTAACAGGATCAGCTAAGATTAATTGGGCAGAGATTAGCTAATGAAACCTCTCTTAACTCCAAGGGCTACCAACTGTCAGCCTCTCCTGCTGAGAGGTGACCAATGGGACAGGGAGCATTGTCCCCAAGTGCCACCAACAAGCAAGCTCTTCCCCAGAGGATGCTAAGGAACGTGCCGTGCTGCCAGTCCCCCAGCTCCAGCAGACGGTGAGCTGCCTGTGCCCAGGGAAGTCCAAGGTGAGCTTCCCTTTGTCTGCACACATCCAGCCCCACGTCACCTCAGTGGCGAGGGTGGACGCCCCGTTTGGCTGCACCGGTGTGTTCTCGGCAGCTGCCAGGCTTTGTTGTGGTGAGCCCTTCCCCTGCACCCTTTGTTGGGGCCCCCCCAGCTCTGGCTGGGACCACGGGGCTCTGTCCTGCCTCTAGGGCAGCAGGGGACATGTTGTTGGATGACACGGCACCATCAGTGCCTGCCAGCCATGCTCCTCACCCACCTCCCGCCCCACACAGGGCAAGGGGCCATGACAGTGCAGTTTTCTCCAGAGCAGCACCTGCAGGCAGGGAAGCAGCTCAGAGGACAGCCCAGGACAAGGGTAAATGTCCCCCATGTTCAGATGAAATTCTGCTTCCCCAGTGCCATCACAGGCACCCTGCCCCGTGCCTCCTCACCTCCTGCCCACCCCAATGGGGGACACAGCTCCAGGGCAGAGCTTGCAGCTCCCCGAGAATTTCCAGGCAGATTCAGTTTGCAGGTAGAAAATGCAAGGATGTGGATGAGGGGTTCTGCTCCCCATCTCTGCTGCAGAGTAACCCCACCCCCCATCCCTGCTCCCTCCATCCTCTCTTCCAGACACTCAAACCCAAAGCAGGGAAAAGCTGCACAGAAAAGGCAGCGAGCTCCCGTGCGTGCCCAGCATTGCTGGGCACGGAGAAGAGAAGCCAGGAAGGGGGTGGACAGAAGATTCCCACACGACCCGGGGCTTGAGGGGCTGCAGCTCTTGCCATATGCAGGGAGGAGGAGGGTGGTGGCAGCATCTTTGCCAGCGCCAGCTGCCACCTCCCAGACAAAATGGAGGTCAGCAGCAGCATGCCGAGATGGCAGAGCCACCACACCCCTGGCCATACCCGGG
This sequence comes from Picathartes gymnocephalus, assembly GCA_013390045.1. Lineage (NCBI taxonomy): Eukaryota > Metazoa > Chordata > Aves > Passeriformes > Picathartidae > Picathartes > Picathartes gymnocephalus. The sequence continues at coordinate 208,964 of WEKY01021242.1, forward strand.
GGAGAGGGAGGGTCTGCTGCCTCCCTGCCCCCCCAGTGCCACAGAGGGCACCTGCACGGGCTGCTCTGGGTGCTGGGGCATGGAAGGATGCCTGGCTGTGAGGTGGCGGGGGCGATGCTCGGCTGGTTCCTTGCCCTCCCCGAGCCCTGATGCTATCACACGGGACCTGAGCAGGCAGGAGACCGGCTCACACGGGGTCTGCAGGATCTAGGGGAGGGGTCACTGGCCCGTGAGGGAAAGGGGGGAGGAGGAAGAGGAGGAGAAGGAAGCAGAGGAGTAAGACAATAGGGCAGGTGCAGGGCTGCTCCCTGGGAACCTGGATGACCAAGCGTGGAGCTCTGCACTAGCCCTGCACCCCGGGACCTGCCCCTTCAGCAGCCAGCAGCCACTGCACCGGCCCGCAGTGACATGGCGGCCCTTGTCCAGCGTCTCCACAGTGCAAGGTCACCGGCAGCTGCTCGTCCTTGGGGGCCAAGAAGAGTCTCAGCATCGCGGCATCTTTGCCAGCTACCCGCGGCCAGAGCCCCAGGTGGGGCATGCACCACTCCCTCCAGCGCTGCTGTTTAACTCTGAAGCATTATGATGATGACGCAAGATGGCTCAGCTGCATAACCAGAGCCATCTGCCCTGGAGGGAAGAGCCGTGGTGGCTCTGGGGTGACAAGGGGTTCCTCTGCCCCCCGCCATGGGCTGCGGGGATGGCATCCTCCCCCTTCGCACCCTGGCTGGGGCCGGGGCGTCTCCTCGTCCTCGGGCATCCCCACCCCCCTCCCCCAGCTGGATCCTTCTGGAAGATGGGGCGGCACCCGGCGGTCACCGCGCTGGGGACCCGAGGGCAGTTTCCCCCATACACAACTTCGAGCATCACGGAGCTCCGCAAAATGGCCACCGGCCGCAGCCCCTCCGCCCCGCCGGACCCTCGGGGATGCGCATCCCGCTCCCACTCGCCACGCCTCGCCCCCGCCGGGGCCACGAGGGGCGGCACCGCCACCCCGGAGCAGCCCCGGTTCCCCCCTCGGCCAGCGCCTCGGGGCGAGCGGCGGGGCTGCCCCATCCTGCGCGATGCCGCCCTCCCCTACCTGTGATGCCCGTGGCCGCGCCCGTGGCCGGTTCGGAGGGGCGCAGCGCTCAGCCTTGGGCGGGGGGCGCCGGCATGAGGCCGAGCCGCGCGGAGCGATGCGGTGCTGGTGTCGGTGCCGGTGCCGGTGNCTCCGCCCCGCGCGCTGGTTGGCGGCCGCCGCCGCCGCCGCCCGGAGGGGGACGCGGGGACCGGGAGGGCGCGCTCGGTGATGGAGAGGTGATGTCAGCGCATCCCCCGGCCCCGGGCGTGCTGCGGAACCGCCGCAGGGGCGGGGCGGGGGGGGGGGGGGGCGCGGCCCGGGGCCNNGCACTCGGCTGCCGTCTCCTGGCAACCGGCACCGGCCCGGTACCCGGTGCCCCGGTGCCCCGGTGGACCGGACATCGCCATTCCTCTTCCCGCACAGCACTCCGAGGAGCGGCCCCCGCCAGGGCTTCCCGTGCCCCTGGCCCCGGTGTCGTCAGTTCTCTTCTCCGTCCGCCGAGCCCCCGCCCGCCGCCCGGGGCACGGCCGCTCCTGCCCATCTGCGCCCGCAGTTCAGAGCCAGCGCAGAAAGCGGATTATTCCTTCGCTGCCAGCTGTTTCCAGCAGCACGGCCACCCTCGCCCCATGGCAGCCCCGAGGCCAAGCGTCCCCTCCCCGCCCCAGCCATGCCCCAAATCTCCCTAAACGACAGGCAACTGGGAGATCTTCTTCATCCAATATGTCGTCATGGCTTCGGTGGGATGACGGCTGGGCAGCAGCCCCCTGGCTGACTGTGGCTTCCATCAGCCATGCGGGAGTGAACACATCTGCCCCCAGCTCCTCTCAGTGATAGCCATCCAGCTGCTGGGCAGATGTGCTCACACCCGGCACCGATGCCAGCCCCATGTCTCTGCCCCATATATGTTCAGCAGCAGCCACTGGTGCCAGCTCTGCCGGGTGGGAATTCTCACCCCTATACTGTCATCCCCAGCCAAAGATTTGGGGCTTCTCTGGGCAGGGACCCATTGCTAAAGCTGCCAGCGGGCAGCTTGTTTGCATTTCAAGGTATGGATGGCAGAGAATGTGCCAGAGGACGGGCACGATGCAATGTGCTGTGGGTACACATAGAAGGTGACAGGCAGCATATTGAACTGCCACGTGGGGCCTGTGGCATCATCAGGATACACTGGGATGCTCACGATCCAGGCTATGGCAGGGGCTATGCCCGTGTCCCAGTCCATAGCTCTGCCCTGGTGCACATCAATCCAGTGGCCAGCCTCCTTCAGGCTGTCACCCAGCCAGACATCCCCCTGCAAGGCAGGTCTCTGGTTCAGGGAGTGCAACAGGAACTTTTTGCTGCAGGAGGAGCGATGACCGTGGCAGCTGTGCCAGACCAGTCCCAGCACAACCATCCCGTGGCACAGGATCTAGGTGCCCAGAGCAGGGATCCCACCTGCTGGGATAATGTTGGGAAACATTAACCTTGGTGTTATGGGGGCCACGGTGGGGGGGACAGGGACTGCCTTAATGCTTGGGAGTCCCAGAGGCTGGTGTACCTGGAGAGTGATGCCCTGAGCACTAGCAAGGGGCATCCCCCAAAATGAGGGGCCCAAGACAGCAGGGAGAGCACTGGTGACACATTAACCAGACAGAGGAGGCAACCAGGGGTAGAGTCCAGACTGGTAGGGGGGAGCACTGAATTCTGGGTCAAGGTCCGTGGGGACACTGGACACTGCTGGTACAGGATACACTGTGCTGCAATGCTGGCTACTGCTCAGGCAGCCTCCACTGCTCCTCTTCTCTGGGCTCAGCTCCTGGGGACAGCACGTCGTGCCATGGCCACCAGCCTGCTCCGCGTTCCCCCACCCCAGGAGCTGCTCCGGCCCCTGGCCATGCCAGAGAGGCTCCTGCTCGGGCCAGGGCCCAGCAATGTGCCCCCCCGCATCCAGGCTGCGGGTGGTCGGCAGATCCTGGGCCACATGCACCCTGAAGTGCTGCAGGTGAGCTACCCCAGCCCAGCTTTCCTTCCCTCCCCTCCTCTTCCTCACCCCCAGGAGGGGCTGGAACAGCTCTGCTGGGGCAAGAGGAGCAATAGCAGTGCTGGCCAGTGTCCTGCTGCCACAGGTGATGGATGAGATCAAGGCAGGCATCCAGTACGCCTTCCAGACTCAGAACCGGCTGACCCTGGCCATCAGCGGCAGCGGCCACTGTGCCATGGAGGCCGCCCTCTTCAACCTGCTCGAGAATGGTGACACTGTGCTGGTGGCCATCAACGGCATCTGGGGACAACGTGCTGCCGATATTGCCAGGAGGCTGGGTATGTGGGGACAGGCAGATGGCATGGCAGGGCTGAGGGGACTGGGCTGGAAGGCAGGATGCCCTGGTTTGCTGTCCCAATCCTGGCTGTGCTCAGTGACACGTCTTACAAAGCCAGAGAGCACTCCAGGTTTTTTCCTAGAGCGATGTCCCTCCATTTATGGTGCTTTATGGCTTTTCCACTGGGCAAATCTGCAGGGGGCCAGACTCTGGCAGGTGACTCTGCTCCTGGTTATTGTGTGACCAATTGCCCCGTGGAGCAGGTGACTGCCCAAACCTCTCTCTCCTCTGCCCAAATTCCTCCCAGGAGCCAGTGTCTCTGAGCTGCTGAAGCCCCCAGGCAACTACTTCACTCCACAAGACATTGAGCAGGTGAGTGCCGGCCACTATGCTGAGGGGACAAGCTGACCTCCAGTATGGTCACCTTCCCTCTGTGTCATGCAGGGCCTGGTGCAGCACAAACCGTTGGTGCTCTTCATCACCCACGGCGAGTCCTCCACGGGGGTGCTGCAGCCACTGGAGGGGCTGGGCGAGCTGTGCCACCGGTCAGTGCTTGCTGGGCACCCGCAGGGACTGAGGGCACCCCAAGGTCACCACTGGGGATTTGGGCCTGGGGATTTGTACGTGCTGGGCTTTCCTCTGGCTCTGTTGTGCTGGAAGGGGCTGGTGCCAGCGAGACGCGCGGTCCCTGTGGCGACCAGGATGCCAGGGCTGTGGGCAGAGATGTGGCAAGAGGAGGTGAAAGGAGCACCAGGCTGAGCTCTGTCCTCCCACAGGCATGGCTGCCTGCTGCTTGTGGATGCAGTGGCATCGCTTGGGGGAGCCCCCATCTTCATGGACCAGCAGGGTAAGAGCCACAGTGCCGTCACAGGCAACCAGGGGACAAAGGGGCTCATGCCTGGGACAGGGAGAGAGAGCAGTGGGATCAGCCCCTCCACCTGTATTTTGGCTAGCAGCACTAAAAACTGGTCCAGCTGCAGCCACAGAGCCTGTTCCCCTTGGGGGACCATCAGCAGTGCCGGGGAGCCTCCCAAAGCAGCCTGAACACAAGTAAGACCTGCAGGGTGTGCCCTCCTTGCGCTTCCCACCCACCATCTGCAGCTAGGTTGGACGGCTCAGCATCTTCCTGCTGGGAGCCTCTGATTCCTAAGGAGTTGTCTTCCCTCTTGGGCAGAGATCGATGTCCTGTACTCGGGGTCCCAGAAAGTCCTGAACGCACCCCCCGGCAGTGCCCCCATCTCATTCAGTGAGCGAGCCAGGTAAGAGCAGCCCAGTCCCGCCAGGGTGGAAGGCGATGGGGCCGGGGGAGGCTGTCACCTCTCTCCTTTACCAGCCACCTGCTTCAGTCCCACTCTGTGGAGCAGTGCTGTGGGGGTGGAGTCCATCCCATCCCTGGGCAGTGACTGGGAGCTGGAGCCAATCTCTGCAGTCATTTTAGGGGAGTCCTCCCTCCCACAGGGCTGATCCCACCTTGGAGCTGGCGGGGTCAAGGTCCCACCTCTCCCCAGTTCTCTGTTTCCGCAGGGAGAAGCTGCTGAGGAGGAAGACCAAGCCCCCATCCTTCTATCTGGACATGGGCTGGTTGGCGAGCTACTGGGGCTGTGACAGGGAGCCGCGGAGGTGAGGGCAGGCTCTCTTGTTACAGACAGCTGCAACCCCTCCCCACCCAGCCTTTGCCCTGGCTCAGGCCCTGCCTGCCCTTCAGGGCTCAGGCTCTGCCTCCCCATCACCCTGGCTGCTGGTCACAACTCTCTGCACTGGGTGATGAGGAGGGAGGACGTTGTGCCTCGGTTTCCCCGACCACGAGCAAGGAAGGGGCTGCTGTGCTGCGGCCAAGCTGAACCCCTCTGGGTGCCCCTTGGGTTTTGCAGGTACCACCACACGGCACCCATCAACAGCTTCTTCAGCTTGAGGGAAGGCTTGGCCATGCTGGCAGAAGTGGTGAGAGCACCAGCAGTGCCACTGGGGCTTGGAGGAGCAGTGGGTGCTAGAAGATCCCTGTCAGCAGCAGAGACTTCTCTCTCCTCTCTGCCCACAGGGTCTGGAGAGCTCGTGGGAGCGACACCGGAACAACTGCACCCAACTGTGCCAGGGGCTGCTTGACATGGGGCTTGAGCTCTTTGTGGAGGAGGAGGTGGGTGCAGGGCAAGACCACCACCACCACCCCAGAGTAGGGGCAGCACGAGGACACAGCCCTGTGCAGCTGGAGTTGTGCCTGGGCAGCTTTTGATGCCAGAGAAAGAACTCCCCCCTCAGGGATGCTCTCTCCTGGCAGAGTGCTGGGGTCACCAGGGGCCGTGGGATTGAACCCAGTTTCTCTCTCCCTCAGAAGGCCAGACTTCCCACCATCACCACTGTCAGGGTGCCTGAGGGCTACAACTGGAAGGACATCACGGCCTTTTTGATGGAAAACCACGCCATGGAGATCGCTGGGGGCCTGGGCCCCACGGTGGGCAAGGTGGGCAGAGTCCTCCCCTCCTGCTGCCCATGGCTGGGCACCGATCCCCAAATTCACTGCCACTCTCCAGCTGCCGACAGCGTGTGTGGCTGGCTGCATCCCATTGCCCTGAGCAATGCATAGCAGCGTAACCACACACAGTCACCACCTAATTGAATAACCACGCACGTAATTAGCGGGGTGACACCTCTTTATAGGAACGGGTGTGTTAAATACGAGCTGAGGGAGCTGTGCACAACTGCTCATGCCTGGCTGTGTGTCCCCCACCCCGCACGGGGCTGCTGAGGCACAGACACTCACCCTTCTCCTCCCAGGTCCTGCGCATCGGCCTCATGGGCTGCAACTCCACCAGTGGCAACGTGGAGCGAGTGCTTCGAGCCCTGCAAGATGCCCTTAAGTGCTGCCCCCGCAGCAGGCTGTGAGCAGCCCTGCCGGCGGAAAGACTGGGGCAGGTGGCCTGGCACTGCCCCGCACGCCTGGCAGCTGGCAGCACAGGGACTCCACTGCCTCCCTGGGATGCTGGCAGGCAACACCCAGCAAGCCAAGGCACAGTAGAAAGAAGCTGGGATAGCAGGGGATGTGGAGAAGAGGGTGGTGCTCAGCAAACGTGAGACACGGCTCAAAACCCCTTCTCCCCTCACCCCAGCAGCCTGGCCCCTCAGTTCTTTCCCTTCTCCTGGCCCCAGGGCATGGTGACCCTCAGCAAGCTGACAGAGGGCTGGATGCAGGATCTGACCATGGACCCCCGCCCATCACCAACAACCTCAGCCCTCCCTACCCTGCAGCCATCCCCCTCCAGATTCTGTACCATGGGATGAAGCCCCAGAGCCCAGGTCCACCAGGGCAGCCAAGAGGCTGTGCATGCCCCCCAGCTGCAGCAGATGTGCTCACTCCCCCATAACACCTTTCCTCAATAAAATGACACAGCAGCACGCTGCTCCCTGGCCCTGTAGTTCTCCTTGCACCCCTCCCAGAGTTTTGAAACACCCCAATGGGGCAGCAGCAGGGTCCCTCTCAGCTCTGCTGAGGGATTTCTTGACGGATCTTGGAGAGGAGCTGTGACACTGCTGAGCGGCGTGCACTGTCCTGGATCCGGTACACCTGAAACTAAAATGTGGGAAGTGAGGGGAGAGGGCTCCCTACTCTGCTTGAGCTCCATGGCCCAGCACTGCCAGCCTCCCACAGCCTCCACAGCATGCCAGAGGGCTCAGTGGGGCCAATTCCAGCACATCCCAAGCTTCCTAGCCCAGGTGGCTTCTGGTGCTGCTGTCACGAGATCAGCTGAGGGACTGGGGTTACCTGGCTGAGCAGCACGTCAAAGTAGGCTGTGTCCCAGTAGGACCCATCCTGTGTGGGGAGCTGCAGGAGGGCTCGGGTGTCAGGGTCTGCCTGCCAGCTGCCACTGCACGCATGGAGGCCGAAATGGAAGTGGAGGAAGCGTTGGGGGTCCCAGGCAAAGCTCTCGACTTTATCATAGAGGGAGGCAAGGTCTGGGGCTGCTCCTTGGAAGAGGTTTTCTTCTGGGTTCAGGAAGTGGGGCAGGTGCTGGGTGGCCAGGCAGCGGAGAAGGATCACCAAGAGCCTGTAGACAGCGCCTTCCAGGTCCTGCCAGTCCTCTGGGGAGGGGAAGAACTCTGTGCTCCACAGCAACACCATCTGTGAGGAGGGAGAGAAGAGCACAGGGCACAAGGCCCGATCCCCTCACACCCTGCAGGTCACCATGTAATGACTTGTGGGGCTGAATCCGTGAGGGCTGGAGCAGATATGTTTCTGAAGGTCAGATGCATACATCTGCCCTTTTTCTTTAAAAAAAAAACCCCACAACCACCACCCCCAAAACATCAACAAATGCAACACAAAGCAAAGTACACAGGATTTGTGTTACTTGGAGCTGGAGCCGTTCTGAAAGCAGAAAACATCATTACATCCTTCTTGAACCTTGTCTTGGAGAGCCATCAAAAGGCAGGGCACACCTGGATTGTCCCACAGGTCCTGTCCCCAGTGTGGCCAGTTGTAAATGGCTCCAGAGTGTTGAAAACAAGTTGGGTGGGAAGAAGAGGTTTTTTGTCAGCAGAAACACCACCCTCAGCACTGTACAGGCACGTCCCAGCACACCAGGGCATGGGGCAGCCTGCAGCACGGCACAGGGATGCCATCCCCAGCAGACACAGGCAGCTTGGACCAGGGGATGATGCCCTGCAAATCGGTGCAGAGCCCCAGTTCTGAACACACAAAGTGTCTCCATCTGGAGGTTGCTGTCTCAATCCAAGGAAGAAGGATCAAAGCCCTCTAACCACGGCAGGCAGCAGCACACATCCTTGGGCTGGTACACCCCAAAGCACTGCAGGCACCCACCCTTGTCATTTGGGTTCTTGTGCAAGGGAGCAGCCTTGGCTCTGCTTGCCCAGAGAGCCACAGTCCCAACCAGCAGGACCAACCCACCTTCAGGTGATGGAAAGTGAGGCTGCCTCTCCCAGCCTCCCCTCCCCAGTCCTGCTCACGGAGCTGGTCGAGCAGGCGAAGGCTGTCCAGACGGGGTCCCTTCAGGGTGTCCACTGCTCGGAGCAGCTTCAGGATGGGAAGGTGAGTGGAGGATCTGGAGGAAGAGAGTGGGGTCAGGTGGGAGGGGAGAAGATGACCTGCATCCCCCAGGATGGGGAGAGTATGCCTGCAGTGACTTGGTGTGTGTGGGATCCCCCCATGCCACACATGTAGTCCCAGTCATGCAGCATCTTGGATCTACCTCCTGCGCTTGCCTTTGGCAGAGCAGAACTTGAGAGGTGTGGAGGGAGATGGGAATGCTGCTGAGCAGTTCCTGCCTTCCCAGGAGGAATAAGATGGGGCAAAGTGGGGTTGTGCTGCCCTATGTGCAGTGGGGAGGGCTGCAGGCTGCCCCACAGGGGAGGCTCGGTTGGTCCCCAATGAGGGGCCGAGCATCCAGCTGGACCACCTTGTTCTCAAAATAAGTATGGACTGGCCCAGCTGGCTGCTCAGACCCTCCATGGGGCCGGGTAGTTGTGCTGGCAGGCAAGATGCATCAGTCCACCCTTGTTTTGTCCTGCAGCTCACCCTGGGAGGCACCTCATCACCCTGCTGCTGCCAGGTGCCTGGGCTTGTCTCTGAAACCCAAGCAGGGATCTGAGAGTTGCCACCCTCTGCACAGTCAGGGTTCAGCTCCTGTGAATAATTTCAGTGGGGTCCTTCAGTTGCATTCCCCCTCTTTCCCTCAGCTGTCTGAAACCTGGCTGAGGTTTTTTTTCTCCAACACAAGGAAGAGAGTTTGGGCATCATGAGGGCATGACTTCAATCCCTGCTGCCATGTTCCCACTCTTTCCCTACCTCTTTTTGCTTACACCCAGCAAAGGGGGATCCCTGGCGCAGGACCACCCTGCTGTGCATGCAGCAGAGCCTCTCACCTCCAGCAGTGGGGAGAGGCAGGGACAAAGTGGGCCTCTTCTGTGGCCTTCCTGAGGCTGCCTTCAGGGAAGCCCCTGTCACTCTGCCGCCCCTGGAGCTGCAGGGGCTCTTGCTGCCTCCTCACCACGGGAACGATGTCAAAGCGAATGGTCTTCCAGCTGCCACGGATCAGCAGGGAGAGCTCCATGGCATCCTCCTGCAGATTTTCAGCACTGATGTCACCTGTGTGCAGAGGGTTTGGCAGCACTGAGGAGGTTAGCACAGCCGGTCCCGCAGGCTCAACCAGGTGTGTGCTGCAGCACCCGTGGCCATGTCCCACCCCACTCGGCTCAGCCCTCCCCAGTGCTGCAGTTTGGTTGCAGTTCCCTGGGTAAAACCCCTCTCCCAACCATGCTGGGGTGGTTTGATAGGAAGAAGCCTTGCCAGGCTCAAGGTCAGGCACAGCAGGAAGTCTCAAGCAATCAAACCGAGCTGTGCTTCTGGGTGGCAGAACGGTGCCAAGACAAGCAATGCAATCCAAGAAAAATGGATCAGGAAAGGTTCGTTGCTTTGTGGGGGTGGAGGAAGAAGAAGGTCACCGGCTTGGCCACAGAGGAAGGAGGGGATGGTGGACTTGCTGGGACTGGGTTAAGAGACTTTCAGACCCACTGGTCCTCTCGCATCACCCTTTCACCCTGGCTGAGGTTTACTTCAAGAAGCACACTGGGACATGAAAATGCATGAAAAAGCTTATGGAATGGCTATGGGCATTTCCCAGGGTCCTCCCCCACCATGTCTTTTCTGAGGACACTGCTGCCAGCTGGGGCCCACGTGTTCACAGGGTCAGACCCAGGGTCCCAGGGTCCTGGCCCAGCTCTGATGCACTCCCAGCTCACTCTCCAAACAGCCTCCTCCAGGAAGCAGGGGGCACTTGGAGGCTGAGAGGTGGAGGGGACAATGTGGTTAGAGTAAACCAAGCACACCAAGTCCTTGAGCAAACCCTATCTGGGGACTAACAGTAGGGCTGGGGGAACCCTGCACCCACCAAGAAGGGTGCCATCAGCCCCAGGAGAAGATGCCTGAGGATGACTCTGATGCCATGGGATGGCAGGGAACAGTTTGCATCTCCCCTTCCGTAGCTGAGGGCAAAGCCCATCCCAGCACAGAGCAAGGTGCTCGCTCACCTGCTCCTGCAGGTTTTGGGTGGGCCACATGCCCAGGAACGTACGTCCCAGCATGTTTGCATAGGGATCACTGCCAAGCTGGGAAGCTGGGCTTCCCAGAAGTACTGGAGGCAGCTCCTGGCTGGGAAGCACCCTGCCAGTGTACGCACCTGGCTGAAGCAGGAAGAGGCGTTGGCAGTGCACGATGGCTGAAACAAGGAGCTCTTTCAGGTGCTGCAGGATTTTGCCTGGAAGCAGGCACCCCCCACCACCGCCGTGCTCCATCACATCCACCACACCAGTCCAGTCCTCCAAATCAGTCCCTGGAGAGCACACTTCCAGACAGCAGGTGTTGAGCTCTGAAGGATGCTTGGCTGGGCTGTCCCTGCTCTGGCATGGCAGGACGTGCAGGCTATCGCCGTCAATGCGCAGGGGCATCTCCAGAGTGACAGCATCCTCCGAGGCACAGAGAGCAAACTCGAAGGCTTCCAGATTCCTGGCGTAGTCCACGAGGAAGCGGGGTTCCCTGGCATGGACACTCTCCAACAGGGTGAGCAGGATGTCCTCGGCCCGCTGGAAATGCTCCATCCGCTGCCTCTCGCGGGACATGATCACCCCAAGGTAGCTGTGCCAGAGGGAAGTGTTGGCTTCCATGGCAGCTCTGCTGCTGTCTTACGCTGCTGCGAGCAACAGTAAAGGTGCGTGGGCAGGGAGGGCAGGGCTGGGTGCCGGCGTGGGGCGGGCGGAGGGAGAGGAGCTGGGCGTTGACAGGCACCAGAGCTGGGCGACTCCCAGGGAGAGGTACAGGGCAAACCCAGGGCGGGGGCTTGAGTCACACCGTGGCCCCTCTTCCGGCACTCCAGAAGGGTGACAGCGAGTGCTTAGTTGCTGGGTCATGCCAGGGTAACGCTGTGCTCTCCCACACCTCTCCTGGCACCGGGACTACGTGCCGGCAGCATCTTCTCACAGCCAGTGCCCGGTGAAGGCGACACTGTCCTCCCACCCTGGCCCAGCTCAGCTCTCCCAGCCCGTGCGGCACGCAGGGGAGCTGGGCAGGCTCCTTCCTGCTGGAGCTGGGCCGTGTTGCGGGGCTGTGGAAGCGCTGCAGGACCCTGAGCCTGCCTTGCCGGTGCCCATAGCAGCAGTGCAACTCTGTCAACACCAGGCTCGGGCTCCATCAGGCTGCAGCTTTCCAGGTGCGGCAGCCCCCGGTGCCTCTCTGCACAGACGGGCACCGCTTTCCTGCCGGGCTGCGGGAGGATCGAGCCGGGAGCACGCACAAAGCGAGGCTTTCCACCCCAAACCCGCCGTGGGGAGGTGTCGGGATTATGTTGGGTAGAGACGGGACCACTTTGGTATGATTTAAGCTTGATTTATTATTTCTTTATCAGGAAGGCGTAAGGACGTCTTCACAGAGGAATTCAGAGGTCAGCCATGGTGTAGAGTGGTCACAAGACTGCAGGTTGCAAGGTCCCTTAAAGGTTAATTGGCCAATAAACTAATGTCACATACCTATATTTTCCTTTTCAAACCAGTAGTTTATCTCACCTGCATTACACATTTGTCTCATTGCGGGCAATTTCATCCAATCACGTACTGACCTACAGTTCTCTATTACTCTATTACTACATTTTAAACTTTTTACTTTATTCTCTAACTACTTCTACATCTAAACTTCAAAACTTTTGGTCCTGGGATTCCAAGAGGGAGGGAGGGGCCTGGGAGCGGCGGGGCCGGTCCGTGCTGTCCCCCAGCCCAGCCACTGCCGGCGCTGCCGTCCCCTGCCCCATCTCCCCGGTCTGGGGTTCGGTGCATCCCGAGCTGCATCCGGTCGTACCCTCACACCTGCCCTCACTTCTCCCCATCTCCCACAAATCCCGGAATGGGGATTTCCGGGCACGTTATCTCTCTGAATGCCGTCACCTTGCAGAGGTACGTTCCCGAGCTTCGCAGGCCTGGAGCAGGAGCTCAGCGATTATGACTGGAAGGCTGGGCTCTCTCGGCAGGACAGTGTGGTTCAGTTGTCCCAGGCTTTCCTGCAAAATGATTCTGCCCTTGGTCAGAGCAGGGAAGGGAATGGGGAAGTGGTTGAGGCTCCGTGGCAGCAGGGAGCCCGAGATGAGTGTAGGATCACTTCTGAGGAAGGGAGGGAGAGTGCCATGGGGCTCATGGCTGGCGCTCCCACCTCCTGCGGCTCACGCTCATCCTTTTATACAGCGCAGGTGAGGTTTCTGCATCTCCCCGGGGTTATTTCCTCTTCGTCTTTGTGCCTCCTTCAGTCCCCCGTGGCTGAGGAGCTGCCCTGAAGGTAGGAGTCTGTCCCTCATGGTCATCTGCCCTTCTGCCAGCCAACTGAAGGAGCTCTGCTTTCCAAGGGTCAGAGCTTCCACCTGCAGAGCATCCCTGAGCTCCTGCAGTTCGAGTCATTAAGCCTGCACTGGGCTTCTCACTACCAGGAGGCTGAGGCTGCTCTGGGCTGGGGAGTCTCAGGCAGATTTTAAACCCCTGACAGTGGGTGATGGGCTCTGCATCTCCTTGCCTGAGCCCTGCACTTCAGGTTTCACCCCATCTGAGCAGGGGTCCCCCACAACAACAGCTGTCTCAACCAAGGCTGAAGGTGCAGATTTTATCCTCCTCCATCATGTGGGGAAGACAAACTGGCTGGCATCCCAGAGAGGGACTGAAAGCAACAGACCCCCATCAGAGTGGCTTGGGCTCATCCTGAAGAATGCTGAACCCAAGTCAGGCAAGACAGATTACTGCTTCATGCCTTGATGTGGGAAAAAGAGGGCAGAGAGATGCAGGCCACCACTTTTCCGGGTGTGGTGGAGCGTGGCTCACTGCTGGCAGGGGTGCTGTGTGCCCAAGGAGCATCATTTTGTCATGGATGGAGTCCCTGCTGCAGCAGCAGCCAGGACATTCCTCCTGTCAGTGCCTGGCAGGAATGCTGGAGGAGGCTGTGGGCATCATGCAGAAGCTGAACTGAGAGCCAGGAGTGGTTCTATGGGAAGGTAAGGCTGGGCAGGGCAGGGAAACACGGCCATCCCCCCAAATGCCGTGGTGCTAGTGGGGTAACTGTGCCCTCTTGTCACAGTGCTGGCTGAGCCCACAGTGTGACCCTGACACCCTGCTGCCAGAGCTCTGGTGCCAGGAAAAGCGAGTGTGATGTGATCCCCTCAGCTCATCTCTGCCTTTGACACCTGCACTTTTCAGACCTCTGGGTGCCACAATCAAGAGGCAGGTGCTGCAAATGCTGCCTTCTGCCCCTTCCTGCAGGCTGGGACCTCCCTTTTCCCCCTTTTCCCCCTTTTATTATTTTCCCCTTTTCTTATTTTCCCCCTTTTCCCCCTTCCCCCTTTTCTGCTTTCCCCTTTTCCCCCTTTCCCCTTTTCTCCTTTTCCCCTTTTCTGCTTTCCTCCTTCCCCCTTCTGCCTTTCCCTTCCTCCTTCTTTCCTCCCCTTTTTCCTCCTTCCTGTTCTTCACCCCGTTTTTCTCCTTTCCTATTCTCCTTTCCGCTTCCTCTACCACTTCCTCTCCCCTTCTCATGCTCTCCTCTCCCCCGCAGGCAAGGGGCCAGGGGCAGGCACTGGAGGGGCATCTTCCTGGCTGCTGCCAGGCACAGGCAGCACAGAGAGTGACCTCACTGCAGGCACCGTGTGAGAAGGAGGAGTGATGCTGGGTAGTGGCACATCTGGTGACAAAGCTGGCCACCCAGAAGAGGTGGGAGCAGCTGGAGGTGCTGCCAGCTGCTGAGCAATGCTCTGGGCAGGAGGGAGCAGAGCTGGTGTGGTGAGGGAATGGTGTAGGTCAGGGGGTGAGGGACAGAAGCTCCATCCATCCCACATGGATGAGTGCCTGAGCCCTGGCTGGGGCTGTGCTGCATGGGATGAGCCACAGGGCAGGCACACTGCATTTGGGGCAGCACCTGGACACTCAACCCTGCAGTCAGCCCAGGCTGAGCACACCTCCACTGGCCCAAAGACAGAGGGAAAAAATTCCTAGCAAGAAGGTCAGTTAGGCGATGGAAGACATGGCTGGAGTGCAGTGTCTGGGCAAGTGAGTGGGGGCTGGTGGCAAGTGCCCTGGTACTGGCAGAGGGTCTGGCCTGAATGAGCTAATCACTGTTTCCATCTTGGTGTTTTATGGTTCCATGAATTTTTGCTCTGTTAGGAACAGGAGAGAGAAAACAACCCCAAAATAAAAGGCAACTACAAGCAAGAGAGAGGAAAAACCTGGGGGCATAGGAGTGCTTGGCACAGCAGAGGTAGGCAAGGAGGTACAATGAGCCCCCAGTGTCCCTCACCCAGCTTGCCTCTCTGTAGGGCTGTGCCATGTGGCTGCTGCACCCCAGACCCTGCAAGATGCCATCATCACCCAGCAGATAGGTACTGGGGTTCTGGGCTGGTGAGCTGTGGAGATGGAGGGGCACAGGGGCACTGGGATGAAGGAGGTGGGTTAAGCTCTCCCCCAGCACCACAGCTCCACGCCAGCGTCACCATTTCTGCACCGCACAAGCCCCCAGAGTGGCATGGCCCCCAACAAAACAGCTGGGATGGGGAGGGGGGGTCAAAGGCAGAGAAGGTAGAGAGGAAGAGAGAGTAATTTAACATGACAGGCTGTTTATTTTGGCAAAAAGGGTCTCTTTTCAACAGATTTCAAAGCTCGGCCCTGAGGCTTGGGGGGGGACCACACAGAGGGGTGGGAGATGAGGGGTGCGGGATGGGGGGGGGCTGAATGGGGCACCCAGGCTGAGAGGGAGGGAGAAGAATCCCCTGTCTGTTCATCCCTGGGGCACCGCCAGGTTTTCAAGCCCTGGGTGTGCTTGCACGCTGCTGTGGGGTGTCCCCAGGGGTGCCCACACTCCTGCACACGCATGCTTGCCTACATGCATCCACACACATTCACACGCTCCCCCTGCCCCTGCTCCTTCCTCCAGGCCAGGCCTCAGCTGGAGTCTTGGCTTCCCCCAGCAACATTTCAAAATAGGCTGTTTATTAAAAAAAAAAAAACAAAACAAAAACAACCAAAAAAAAAAAAAAAAAAAAAAAAAAAAAAAAAAAAAAAAAAAAAAAAAAAAAAGCAAGGGGGTGGTGGGGGAATTGCCAGGAAAGAAATAATTATTATAATCACATTAAGAGCTTTGGCTGTAAAACTCTTGTGAGGGCGCAGGGAAGGAGCTGGGGCTGCTCTCTGCAGGGAGTACAGGGGGTGGTTTTCCTGCCTTGTGGTCTTTTATTTTCCAGTCCTGATCCAACAACACCTCCCCTCCTCCCCTTTTTCCTCCCCTTTATCCTGGGAAATGAAAACAATTTATTTAATGATGGATCATCCCTTTCTCTGGTCACTGACCTTCTGGGTGAATTTCTGCTGAGCTCGGTGGAAAACTCGAGGCTGGATTGTGGATCCCATCTGGGGATGGGGGAGGGGGGGAGCTCACCCTTATCCTTCCCAAAATCCACAGCCATAATCCTGGGGAGTAGGATGGGGCTGGCAGAGAGGGTCCCCACCTGGAAGTACAGCAGCAGACTTTCCCAGGCACTATTCCTGCAGACTGGGAGCTTTGGGGGCAGATATGGGGGCCACCCCTTCCCCGTCTCTCCTGGAACACCCTCAGGGGTTCCCAGCACCCACTGCCTTCTCCCCGACCTGGTCTGAGGTGCAAGAGCTGGCCTGGGGTGCAGTGGCGAGGTGGGAGTAGGGAATGGAGAAGTGATCTCCACTCTGCCAACAGCCCTTGCTGCCCAGTGGGGCTTTCCTGGCTCGGGGTGTCTGTGGGAAGTGGTTTTTGGACTTGGGGAGGCCAGGAGGGTGTGTGGGGCTGCATGGGGCTCCCAGCAGCAGCCAGGGATGTGTTCCCACAGCAGGCGGTGTGGCCTCTGGCCAGTCCCCTGTTTGGCTGGGTTCTTTTCTCTGGGGAGGGGATTGCTGGGGGAGTGAGGGGAAAGGGAGGATCACAGCCACCTCGGGGAGGGTGGGTGGGGGTGTGTGTGCTGTCAGCACCCAGCACACACTGCCCCGGGGCCCCAGGCCCTGCATCCCTGCTGGTCCTGCTCAACCCCCAGCTGACCTGTGGAACCGTGATGGAGCAACCCAGCATCCAGCCCACTCCCCTCTGGCCCTTCATCTGCCATGGCCCGTTGCTCAAAGCATGGTTCTTGTAAAAATGCGTAAATATTTATACAAGAATAATTTAAAAAACATGGCCTGTCAAATAATCAAAGCAGCAGAACATCCGAGGAGCTTTCAGCTGGATTGGGAAACCCGGTGTGGCTTCCCGATGCTCCACTGCTGGAGGTGCCCATGGCCAGCCCCAGCCCTGTGTGATGCCAGATTTGCTGATGTGGCTTCACAACAGCTTTGAAGTCTTCATTAAACCGGTGGTGGGTTGGCTTTCACTTGCATTAATCCAGCTGCCTGCTGCAGGAGCCTCAACCAGGGATAGGACCTCACCAGGCTCTGGTTTTAGCCTCGTGTCCTTGTTTTGGCACTGTTCCCTGCACTTGGCCTGCCCCAGAAGCCAGGGGTATTCCTGGGTGAAGTGCTGTGTTCCTGTCCTTCCCTGAGACGAGTAGTGAGGCCAGGGACTGGTGTTGGGAGCGACAGGGTGGCAGCTGAGCTGGTAGAGTGACCCCCGGTGCTACCAGGTTGCTGGGGCATTCCCTGATAGGATCCCCATTCCTCCAGAGCCAGCAGCACCCTCAGCATTTCAAAACCTTGGCTTTGCAGTGGTGGGGCAAGAGCCTTGGGCCAGGGCTTCCCCCAGGGAAGAGGATTTGTGTCCATCTCAATAGCTGCACATCCCCATTTGCGCTGGTGCCAGCAGTGGCTGGCAGAGCCACAGCTCCTTTTGTGTGTCCTGGTGGTACCGTGTTCAGCCAGCATCATTGAACGGCACCTGGAACGGCCCAGGCCCATGTCCTTCTGCTCATTTGGGACTCCCCTGGTAGGGGGGGAGGGGACACAGCTGCAACCCAGCGACATCACTGCCACCATAGCTCAGATGACACGTGGCCACCAGCTGCCTGGGCCATGTGGTTCAGAGGGGTCCCAGAGTGGGAGGAGGAGGTGAAAGATGAGAGGGGAAGAGGTCCCCCCTGTTCCCGTGGCCCTGTAGAGTGGAGGCAGGCACTGCTGGGGGTTTGCTGGGTGTTGCAGTAACCTCCGTTCTCCTGGCTACCCTCCAGCCCCTTCCCACCACCCACATCTATGCGCGTGATCTGTGCTGCTGCATTCTTTGAGCCTGGGCCAGATAACGAGTCCAAGCCCTTTCATTAAAGCTCAGCTCCCCTCAAACACCCACACACCTCCCTGGGCTACCTGGCTGCCTCTCCCACCCTGGGGAGGGAGCTTCCAGTTCTCCCCCGCAGGAGGTGATGCCTGTGCCACACACGTGTTTGGCATCCGCTGGGAACGCTCTCTGGGCTTGGCCCAATTAGCTGGAAGGGAGGGGAGAGCCAAATCCAAACCATGTGCTGACCTGCAGTCCCCTCTGCCTGAAAGCATCCGTGCTGAATGTGCTCTGGATCATTAATAGCTCCCCAGGCCCCTTCCACATGTCCTGTTCCCCAAGCACGGGGTCTGACCGAGGCGGGGGGTGGGAAGGGTTTCGTGCTCTTTCCCGATGGCTTTCCAGGGCTGCCTGTTGTGGGAGGTGGGGGGTTCCACCACGGGGCTGTGAGTGGTGGCAGGGGGGAACCAGGGAGGGTGACTGCCTGTGGATTTGGGGCAGCCCTGAAACTGTGATGCCAGGTTTGGGGCTCAGCAGAAGGGGTCATTTATACAGGGATATTTATACAGGCTTGGGGCCAGCAGAGGGATCTTTGCCTCCATCTCTCACTCCTGAAGGTGGCATCCACCTCTCCCTCTGGCACAGCTTTGCAATGGAGAGCTGGTCCTGTAGCATGCCTGGTGCCCACTGGTCTCCACAACCACCTCACTGGGTGTCTGTGGAGTGCAGGAGGAAGCACCAGGGCTAAGCACTCTGGGACCTGTGATGTGGTCCTTCGTGGGGAGCATCTCCAGCTGCAGGTGCCAGGGAAGCTGGAATGAGAGCCCAGGATACCCCTGGGACCTGCACCGTCCCCTCCACAGCCTGGCAGCCTCACCAGAACCACCCCACTGGGACGGATGTGACAGGTCCTGGCCCTGTTTTGGTGGCCATCAAAGAGCTGGACACCATAAAGGTGGTGGCAGAAAGGGGCATCTGTTCCTGGAGGTGGAGTGGGTGGCAGAGGACAGAGCTTGGCCAGATGCTGTGGAGAAAGGGCTGCTTTCCCCCACACTCCCCCCAGCATTCTCAGCACAGAGCCCAGCTTTGCACTGGCCCCAGCTCCAGGCCCAGAGGAAATCTCTGCAGCTGGGGCCCACAGCTGTTCTCCCTGCTCCATTTACTGCTTCCCATTTAACGTCCCGGGGAGCTCGGCTGGACAACATGGGGGGAATATGGTGATGCTTTCCTGTGCAAAGCCTGCCTGGAAGAAAATCCTCCCCTCACTCTTGGGATGGCTGCCCTTCCCCTCTCTCGAGGTAAAACCTACCAGGAGAAGCCCAGGATGGCCCTGTGGGGTTGGTCCTGCCAGAGGGGCAGGTTGGTGCCACAATGTCCTTGTGTCCCCTGGAAGCTGAGCTTGTGGCAGGCCTGGCATGGCAGGGCAGGGCCAGGAGAGGGGACTCTGGGGAGTGCTGGGCTTGCTCTGATGGGTGTAAGGTGGTAGATGGCGATGGCCAGGAGATGGCCCTGCAGTCACTCCCCAAAAGAGATGGGTCTCGGCTGGCATCCCAGAGCCACAGCTGGGCTGTGTGGGGATGATGGCAGTGCCCCCCCTGCATCCCACCACGGCATCCTCCGAGGCCAGGACCAGGGCGTGCAGCCTAATGCCTTCCAGAAAATCAGCGATGAATGGCCAGGGAGGGTAATTCATATCAAACCCATAAAACCTTTATTAGCGTCCTAGGGGAGAAATCCGGATGTGGCTGCTTATTTATTTTGGATTTCTTCTTTTTTTTTTTTTNGCTCTCTCTTCTTTTTCCTTTTTTTTTTTTTTTTTTTTTTTTTCTTCTCGTTTTGATATTTTCTTCCAAGACATTTTTAAAGTGATAGGGTCACCTCTTTGGGATCGGCAGTAGGGCTCAGACAGGGTTGCCTGCCTGGAGGACATGTGGTCCTGGAACACTGGTGGATGCACTGGCATCCCAGGAGTCAGGCTGATCTTGGGGTCCAGCTTTGGGACCCATCATGAGTTGATAATTAATCAGAACCATTGGTGCTTTTAGTGGGACTTCCCTGGGAGTAGCCCTCGACTTTCCTGGGAGCTCAGCCTCTCCCAGTAAAACCATTTCCCGATAATAAATGTAGGGTGGGTGTGTTTGTTTTGCTTCGGTTTTTTTTTTTTTCCAGTAAAGAAAAAAAAGCCCTTTAACCTGGAGCGT
>WEKY01021242.1:229083-274869 GCA_013390045.1 Picathartes gymnocephalus
CAGCGCGCCGCGCGCCCATTGGCTGGCCACACCCCGAATATGCAAATAAGCCGGGGGCGTGGCTGGCAGGCTGAGGGCGCTCGGCCGGCGTTGGCGCCGAGGGGCCTCCGGTTCGCTCCGCGCTCCGGGCGATCGCTCCCAGCGCCCGGCTCCGGGCAGCAGCCGCCGCCCTCCCTGTGCCCCTCAGCGAGCGCCGTGCCCCGCCTTGCCCTGCCCCGCCCCCGCCATGCTTCCGTGGCTGGTGCCCCCGTGAGAGGCGAGCGGCTTTGCCGGCGGCCATGCAGGTCCTGGCAGGCTGGGCCGTGCTGGTGGCACTGGGCGAGTGGCTGTGGGCCGCTGGTGAGGTGCCGCTGGGGGACTTCTACCCCTTCGGGCCGGCCCAGGGCGACGCCGCCACGCGGAAGCAGGACGACGGTGGCTCCGAGCTCCGGCCCCTCTCCATCCCCTTCCCCTTCTTTGGTGCGGGGCACACCGGCCTCTATGTGAGTAATTTCCACTTATTTCTGCTTATTTCTTCCAATTCGCTCCCTCTTATTTCTTCTTATTCCCTCCCTCTTATTGATTTCCTCCTATTCCCTCTTTTTCCCTCTTTCTTATTCCCGCTTTTCTATTTCTTTCCTCCTCTTCTCTTCCTCTTATTTCCTCTTTCCTACCCTGCTTGGATGAATCCGAGTTTCCTTGGGGGCCATCAGGTGGTCCCCACTTAACTGGAAACATAAGAGGAATAGCAGTGTGCCAAGGATGATGCGGTGGGCCCCGGGCTTGGGGAGCACCCGGCTGAGTGTGGGGGTCCCCAGCGAGGATCGCAGCCCCACTGCCTTGGGAATGCTGGGCAAAGCGCTCACCTACGGTGGGGAGCCTGGATTTAGCCCTGGCTGGAGCCTGCCGTACCTGCATACCCACGTCTTGTGGGACCAGCCTGGTGACCTGCCGGGGAATCCCAGCAGCAGGGAGCTGCATACATCTGGTGGGCAAGAGCTCAGAGTTGGTGTGCTGCAGCCCTAGCATGGTGGCCCCTGGCTGGTGACCCTTGTTGCAGGGAGGGGATGTTGGTGGGGCTCTGAGTGTGATGTAGAATAAAGACAGCTGTACTTTGGGCTGCCCACTCGGCACATCAGATTCCCTTGCCTTTCCCTGCTCCCGCGGGGCTGCTGGGACTGCTGGTGACAAACTCCCTGGCAACCCCTAAGCCACCAGGAGGAGACTGTGGCCAGAGAACCCGAGTCATGCCTGGCCCATCATGTCCCCTGTAACTGTGGCCAGAGGGGCAACCCCAAGTCCCTGGTTATCCATGGAGTCTTTTGGGTGGTGCAGTCTTGCATCCAGGAGTGAGATTTGGGCTCCCCATGCCAGTTTCCACATCTCCCTGGTTTGCTCTGGACTTAATGATGATCCAGACCCAGCTGGCAGAGGAGAGGGCTGAGCGTTGCTGTGATACCATCGCGGAGCTGGGCTCATGTACCATTCCACTACCCTGGCTCAGCGCAGGGGGTCCTTGGTCCTACCTGGTCGTGTTTTTCTCTGATCAAAGCACCATCCCTGCCATGGGACCGATAGAAGAGGCTGGGAGAAGCCAAGTGACATGTTGGTTGTCTCATAGAGGATCCACAGCATAGCTCTAGATCTTGGAGGGGCTGCAGGGATCAGAGGACCGTACATCCCCCTTCCCTGAGCAGAGACCCCACGGCTCTGCAGGGCCAGCTTGCCTGCCCCCAGCACAGAAATCCATGTATCAGGGACCCTCCTCCCCAGGAAGCTGCTGTCCGTGGGGACTGGCACAGGGCTGGGTTCACCTGGAAACCTCTATTCTCAAGGGCTGCCTCCAACCACCCCCCTCTTCCTTCACAAAAACCAGCAACAACAAAAAAAGCCCTTCTTGGCTCTGGTTCTCTCCCATCTTGCTTTAATCAAGGGAAGAATGTTCCTCTGCGGACACAGTGGGGTTACGGAGGCTTTGGGAAAACAGAATCCTCTTTCCCTTAGTCACAGTAAGGACTGCCCTGTGTTCAAATGGAGGGGGTATGAACCCTCCTCAGGGGCTGGGGACTTCCCCCAGGGATTGCACAAGGCCATCACAGCTCAGAGCCCCATGTCTGGGTGTGCTGGCAGCTGGGGTGAAGGCATTCTGACTTCCACATGGCTCCTGGGGATGCTGGCTCCCGGCTCCTTTTTGGCACACGAGTGTGACACCGCTGCCTGCCTGCGTGCCAGAGCTGCTCTCCCCAGTTGAGAGCCTCTTGCCTGCATCAGGCCCCCTTTTCCATCCTGCAGCCCAGGGATTTGCCAGAGCCAGGCATTGCACACTGGAGAGCTTGGCTGGAGGCTGTGTGTTCCTGCCTGTCCCACTGTCACTTGTGGGCTTGGGAGCAGGGTGGCTTGGAGCTGACTGGACTGCCAGCCATGGCACCGCGTCTCCTAGGAATTTGGGAGCTCAGGGTGAAAGCATTTCCCTTTGATCCCTGCCCCATCCAGCCTGTTCAGGCAGGCAGGGGGTTTCTTCACCTTCCTCATTCCCACTGCATCCCCAAGTTGGGTGGCAGCACTCCAGGCAGCATCATCCACTATTTCCAGTTTCCTTCCCTGGGCTGAGGCTGCCTTTGTCATGCATCCGTGGGCCAGGCATCCCAGAACCCTAACTGTCCCAGTTAGTTAGTGCTGAGGAACAGCTTGAAGTATCTCACCCTGGGGGTCTGGCATCCTTCACTTTAATGAGAGCAGGCTGCTGAAGCACCCGGGGCTTTGCATGGGGTGACAACACTTTGTCACCTGGGGAGGAAGAGCCCCTTGGCTCACTCAGTGCTGTGCATGCCGGTGGATGGATTGCTGCCCAGCAGGGCTCCTCCCACCATGGGCCAGTGCCCAAACAGGCCAGGTGCCCACAGCCCCCCTGCCAGGAGGGTCCAACCCCATGGGCTGCCTGTGAGCCATGAGACCGGGGAGCGAGCTCAGGCCCTCACCGCTGCCAAGAGCAGTGCCGTGAGCTGGCCCCACTCACCGGGCACTGTTTGTTTTATGTGCAGGGCTCCTGCAGTTTTTGCAGCTGTTCCCCTTCCCCTGGCCCGGAGAACAGGGCTGGGTTTGTTCGGGCAGTTGCCCGCAGCTGCGCTCCAGCGAGCAGGCGGCTTGGGCGGGGGGCTGTGGGTGTTGTGGGTGCTGAGGCACGTCTCTGCTTCTAAGGACAGGAAGGGGAAGCTCTCCAATGTTTGTGGAAAGGGGAGGGGGAGAGAAAGATGAAATGGAAAGCACCTCTAAAACATGGATTCCTGCTGGCAGCAGGAGTCAACTGTGGCCACCCGTTTCTTTCCCTTCCTCTCTGCAGGTAAACAACAATGGGATCATCTCATTCCTGAAGGAGGTTTCCCAGTTCACGCCGGTGGCCTTCCCCATCTCCAAGGACCGGCGTGTGGTTGCTGCTTTCTGGGCAGACGTGGATAATCGGCGGGCAGGCGAAATATATTACCGAGAGAGCACCGAGCAGCCCATCTTGGAGAGAGCGAGCAGGGACATTGCCCAGTATTTCCCTGAGTTCCCAGGGTTTTCTGCACAGTGGGTCTTCATTGCAACCTGGTACCGAGTCACCTTCTTCGGGGGCAGCTCATTTTCACCAGTGAGTAGCTGAGGCAAAGCAGCCACCCCACCTGTGTGCCTTCAATGTGATGCCAGACCTGCCACTTTGTGGCATGGAGCTGTCAGCAGGGCTAAGTTGACCATGATGGCTCCATCACGATACCCTGCTGTTACAGAGCAATAGTGGGCTGGCAATACCAAACCCTCCTCTTTGTGAAGGCTTTACATCATCAGCCTTCTTGGGCAAAAGAGAGGCACCTTTTGCCTTCCAGATGCTCAATATCCATATTCTGCCCCATTTTTCCCATTCCTCTGGGATGAGAAGTGAGCTGTTCTAGCTCAGGGTCACAACAAGTTAGGATTAAAAATAATTAAACTCTAATGCCCTTGCTCGCAGAGGAGGACTGGGGTTTAAGGAAACACCCCTTTGCTGAATGTTGTTTCTGTCACTTTATTTTATGACTGGTTCATCATCCCTCACTGCTTTCCTCCCCTCCCTGCTGCAGGTAAACACTTTCCAGATTGTCCTTATCACAGATGGCAAGCTTTCCTTCACCATCTTTAACTATGAGTCCATCACCTGGACCACGGGTATGCACGCCAGCAGTGGGGGGGACTTTGCTGGGCTCGGTGGCATCGCAGCACAGGTAAGTGCTGAATGTGGCCCCTGGGGTGCCTGGGTAGCACATCTGCCTTGTGAGCTCCTGGCTCCTGTTTGGGTTTCTTGGAGGTGGAAAACTTCCCCCTGCTTGGTTTTTTTTTTTTTTTTTTTTCTTTTTCAGAGTTCTTAAATATCTCTGTGTGTGCTCTGGCTCCCAAAGCTGAGACCATATAGGGTGCTTTGTTATCCCAAAACCACAGGTCTTTGCCTTGGCTGCTGCTTCATAGTCCCTTTTCCTTCGTAACCTCAGCCCTTAAGAGCAGCTGCCACAGCTAGCACAGCTTTTGCTTGTAGTTTTATTTCATCCCTCTGTGTGTTGTTGTGTTAAAGGGAAAAAAAAGCCAACACCCACACCTGCAAAAACCCCAGTACCCACTCGGATGTGTAAATTTACCAACAGCTGATCCCTGCTTGGCTCCCTGCTGGCCTGCAGCAGGCAGGATGCTGCAGGTGGAGAGGAAGTGAATGGGATTTGAATTCCCAGGAAGGGACTGAGCAGGCCAAGCATCCACTTCACCCTGTTCTGTCACATGGACAGGGCTGAGTGCTGGCCTGTGGCATGTGGAAGGGGAAAGTTGGTCTGAGTGGTGCTATCAGCAGTGCTGTGGGACAGGAGAGATGAGTCCAGGTGCTCCAGCTGTCTTCCTCCATGCACTAGGGATGTCTCTTTACTCTCTGCCTTTGTCCTTCCAGGCAGGTTTTAACGCTGGTGATGGAAAGCGCTACTTCAACATCCCCGGATCCCGCACTGATGACATCGCTGACGTGGAGATGACGACAAATGTGGGTATCCCCGGGCGCTGGGTGTTCAGAATCGATGATGCCCAGGTGCAAGTGGGGGGCTGCAGCAATACAAGTAAGAGGACAGCAGTTAGGTTTACTTAACTCCCAACCCAACCCCACACTGTTCTCCAGCCCCATCTTTCCCTGCCTCAACCCCCACCTCCGCGGGGTGGAAGAGATGTCTGGAAGGGCTTTGGGGAGGGAGGGGAGGCAGCTCTGCCGGGACTGTTTTCAGCACCAGCTGTGGTTGGGAATGGCACCTGTGGTTGCCCTGGGGCTGGGAACGGGCTGGGAGAGCAAATGGGAAGGGGAGGAAGAGTTCTTAGTTTAAAGGAGCCTGTGGGGAGTGATGAGGGAGGCTGGGGAGGAGGTGATGTGCACAATTGGGACCCCGCCAGCCCACTGCCAGGCAGAGCATGAAGGGCCAGCACCCCTGTGGGGTGCATACGTCCATCAGCCCCAGTACATTGGGCTGAGCCATGTGAAGGGCTGCTGAATGCCAGCCTGCCATGTGGGGCTAGGTTGCCAGGGCCTGGTCCATACTCCCCACTCCAGGGGTCCTGGCACATCCCCCACAGAGCTGTTGTTCTCCGATTCCTCATCCCCACTTCCCCTGGCCATGTTTTCCCAATCGTGATCTGTGTGTCTTGCGTTATCGGTGGATTTTCTGTACATGGGCTGTCCTGTCCCCTTTCCCTCCACCCTGAATGATAAATGAGGGCACATCTGTGTCCTGCCAGGCAGTGGGGCAGACCTTCTCCCCCCAGCCAGGCTGCAGACCTGTGCAGCCTCTCCCCTTTGCACAGGAGGAGTAAAACTGCTCTCTGTCCTAGGGGAGCCTGCAAGAAGCAGCCCCTGCCCCACCATCAGGCAGGCAGTCCCTTGGGCTCCCCAAGCACCCCAGGGAGCTGGGCGGGTACAGGGAAAGACCCTGGCACTGGCGTGGTTGGAAGGTGGCAGGTGAGCCCTGCCAGGGTGGGGGCTGACAGGGGTCACTTGCCTGTTCCCACAGCCTCTGTCTGCCTGACACTGCGGCCCTGCCTGAATGGGGGGAAGTGTATCGAGGACTGCATCACAGGGAACCCCTCGTACACCTGCTCCTGCCTGGCTGGTTTTACCGGGAAGAGGTGCCATGTTGGTGAGCGCTTTGCTGCACGGAGCAGGTCTCGCTCCCAGTGTCACTGCTGCGTGCTGCCAGTCTGTCTGTCCCCGCCCTGAGCTCCTGTCCCCACCCGGGGCTCTGTTTCAGATGTGGATGAGTGCCTCTCCCACCCATGTCAGAATGGAGCCACCTGCCTCAACGGTGCCGGCAGCTTCACCTGCAGGTGCCCGCCAGGCTTCAGAGGCAACAACTGTGAGACCGGTGAGCAGTATGGCACTTGAAAAGCAGAGACCCCGGGCTTGGGGGGCACTTCTGCTCTTGCGGGGTTTCTTCAGACCCGAGCTCCTGCAGTAGCTGCTGGGCTCTAGCGGTTTGTGACAGCCAACTTGGATTTCAGCTAGCTTCAGGCAAAAGAAGCTTTTCTCTGGCCATGAGCCTTTCCTGCTGCTGACTCTTCTGAGGGCTTTGCTCAGTGCTGCTGCCAGCAGTCTTCCACCACCACTCCCTTAGCCAGAAAAACTGGCAGCCAGTGCTCAAACAAGCCTTGCAGGCCCTGCTTTTGAAGGGGATGCTCTCGTCCCAAGCTCTTCAAAGCCAGGGGAGACCCTCCCAGTCCCTGGCAGGGGCTGTGGTTACAGGTTTCCCCCGCTGCTGGCCTCCTCCTGCCAGTGGAAGTGCCGCCAAAGCCTTTGGCTCCCAGCAAGCTGCTGCGCCAGTGGAAAAGGCGAGAAGGGAGTTGACTTGTGGGGGAGGAAGGAAGGGAGGGAGAAATGCCCAGCACAGCACACTAACATCCAGGAGAGGTGCAGGGGGATGAAAAAGCCTAAGGACAGGTTTTAGGGACAGTCATGACTGGGGACATGGCCACTGTGTCCTGATAGAAGGTGCATGGGTGGCTCCTGTCTATGCTCTGCCTAGGCCTGGTATAACCACATGTAGAGAGTGCTGTGTGCTGGTCCTGCACCCAGGCTGACACCCCTGCCCGCTCTTTTTTTTGGTGTTCTTCTGCAGCAGAATCACCATGTGAGAACAGGGTGTGCCAGAATGGTGGGAGTTGCCAGGTGGTGAATGGGACAGCGGCATGCTTGTGCCAGTCGGGGTACACGGGGGTGGACTGCCAAACAGGTGGGTGACAGAAACAGGTACGGGGTGGAGATGCTGACTTTTCATACCTTGGCAAGCTTCCTTCCCAGTCAGCTTCATTCCTGGGTGTAGTTTTGGGAGGGGAATGCTTGGACTTGCCAGTGGCACCTATTTTTTTCTGTCCATCGCCTTCACCCTCCTGAGCATCAACCAGGCTGGGAGGCACCAGGTGAGCTGGCTGTGCCCACACATGACCTGACCACCTTTCCTGGCCTCCCCTTGCAGAGGTGAACGAATGTGAGTCCAGCCCATGCCTGAACGGTGGGCACTGCATTGACCTGGTTGATAACTACACCTGTGTGTGCCTGGAGCCCTTTGTGGGACAGCGCTGCGAGACAGGTGCCTGTGCCCCAGGATGATCCATGACAGGGACTGTGTCCCCCATGTTCTGGTGGCCATCATGGCCCCTCTCACAGACCCAGGCTCTCGTCATGCTCACTTCCTTGCTTTCCCCTTACCAGATTCATCTTCCTGCGAGGACCGAAGTTGCCAGAACCGGCAGACGTGCAACTACATCCGCCCTGGCCGCTACATCTGCACCTGCTCCCCGGGTTATTATGGCAACAACTGCCAGTATGGTGCGTGAGGTTCTGCCTCGACCAGCCTGGCATGGGAACTGCAGTCAGGGCCACTGGGCAGCAATGGGCAAATGGCTGCAAAGGGGCTTTGTCAGTCATAAGCACTGCTGAAACTGGTGGGTGGCATGTGCAGAGGGGCCATGGTGGTGCCAGGAGGGAACACCTTCCAGTGGGGCTGCTTGACCATGCTGGGACCTCCAGCAGGATCCCCAGGACAGAGGATATTCCAAGCCCAGACTGGATCCCTCCAGCTCAGGCTTCTCATTCCCCACAGGTGGGCCCCGCATGCCCGGCGCCTGCCTCTCCCACCCATGCCAGAACTCGGGCAGCTGTCTGGAGACTGAGCAGGGCTATGTCTGTGAGTGCCAGGAGGGCTACACTGGACAGGACTGTCGAGACGGTGAGTACCAGCTGAGAGGAGTTGTAGTGGGGTGCAGCATCTCAAGGGGAGCCTTCATGCTCATGAGAGGGAGAAGCAGCAGCTCCAGAGAGCCTGTTCAGGGCTCTGGAATTGAACAGAGGGTCTGTCCTGCTGAAGGAGGCTGTGTCTGAGTGCCTCAGGGCTGCTGCCCACCTGAGCTTCCCCTGTGAGTGGCATCTGGCAAGGCCATTTTTCTGTCCCAGCCTGCAAGCAGGAGAGGTCCTGGGAAGCTCCTGTTTCCTCTCTTGCAGAGCTGTCTGAGGGCTGTGAGTGTCGTAATGGGGGCAGTTGTCTGGAGGGGAATGTCACCGTCTGCCAGTGCCTTCCTGGGTTTTTTGGTCTCCTCTGTGAATTTGGTAGGTGAAAGCTTCTTGCCTACTGTGTTCATTCCCTCCAGGATGCTTGTGTCAGGCAGTCTGTGGGTCAGCAAGAAGGCACCGCCCATGCCTGAGCCTAGCACAATGCCAGGGGCACACACTGAATTTGAGCCTGGAAATACTGTCCCCTGGTGAGATGGCAATGCTTCTATCTCCATCACTCCACCTTTGAGCTGTGCCTCTCCCAGCCTCTGCATCCACCCAGCTCACATGGGTGGGGGGGGAGTCGCAGCCTTTGTGTACTCCCTCGCTGAAGCTCACTGAGCATCCAAGCTGGGCATTGCCATTTGCACTGTCTGTGCCAGAGGGTCTGCCCTGTCTCATTGGACCCTGTAGAGTTAGGAGACTCCTTTCTCCATGTTGGTGTCCTCCTGCCACTGGCCATGTGTTTGCAGAAGTCACCACGACACCGTGCAACATGAACACGCAGTGCCCCGATGGTGGGTACTGCATGGAGTATGGCGGGAGCTACCTCTGTGTCTGCCACACCAACTACGGCACCAACCACAGTAAGACTCCACAGGGATGTGGGAACAGCCCTGGGGTGGGGGTGAGCAGGGGGTACCCTCACCAGCAGGGAAGCTCCCCTTGTACCCCTGGCCATATGTCCTCAGTGATGCCCTGTGTTTGGCTCTGCAGCGATGCCATCCCCCTGTGACTCAGAGCCCTGCTTGAATGGGGGGTCCTGCAAGGTTCATGATGACTCGTACATCTGCGAGTGCCCTCAAGGCTTCCTTGGCATGCACTGCGAGAAAGGTACCTCCACAGTGCTCCCTGCGGCCCCAGCACCTGGCAGAGGTTGGGAGAAGGCTTGGACCTTTTGGGGAGATGAACAGTTATTTGCAGAGCTGGAAGTTGGTGCAGGTTTTCCCATCCCATCCGACAGGGTAGAGGGCGGGATTGCGTGACTCCCTTGATGACACCCAACAGTCAGAGCAGCAGATCCAGTTGTTTCCTGTACAACACCATCAGGTGTTTTCTTTACATGCCACAGCTTCTGCCCTTGGGAGCAGCCAGCTGTCTCCCAGCATCATGCACCTGTGGGCTCTCACAGCCCCAGCACATATCTGGACAGGTGTAGTTTTTGAGGTGTTGCTGGGCCCAGGATGCAGTCAGCCTTCCTGCAGCGAGGGGTTTGGTGGGGCGCTGGTGGGAGACAGCAGCTCTGAGTGACCCTGCTCTGGGTGCTCTCTCTGCAGCCAAACCTCGGCTCTGCAGCACGGGGCCCTGCCGCAACGGGGGCACCTGCAGGGAGGCGGATGGCGAATACCACTGCACCTGCCCCTACCGCTTCACGGGCAAGCACTGCGAGATCGGTACAACCCCCCGGCCCCCACAGGGAGGAGAGGTGGCAGCTGCCCCACCGGGCTCATGCCCGCCTTGTGCCCCCAGGTAAGCCAGACCCCTGTGCATCAGGGCCCTGCCAGAATGGAGGCACCTGTTTCCACTACATCGGCAAGTACAAGTGTGACTGTCCCCCAGGCTACACCGGCCGGCATTGCGAGAGCGGTAGGTTTGAGGAGGGTGTGCCACTACCTGGGGGGGATGATGGGCCTGACTGTCACTGCTTGCTTTGAGCCCCCTTCCCTGCATGTCTTCCTTGTGCCCTGCTGGAAGGGGAAGGGGGCTGGCACTGGTTTCATTCTTTGCTCTGCTCTTCTTCCAGTGTCTTCCCCTTGTTTTCTTAGCCCCTGTGAGAACGGGGCTACCTGCGAGGACCTCGGTGGAGGCTATGCTTGCACCTGCTCCGTGGGCTATGTAGGGAAGCACTGCCAGTTTGGTAAGGGCCTTGTGCTTTCCCTTCCAGCTGGGTACTTGGGGTGCCTCTGTGGGCCCCATTCATCCCCTGTCTCTCCCCAGAGGTTGACTGTGGCATCCCCAGTGAGGTCAAACATGCCCGGGCTTCTTTCAACTCCACCAAGGTGGGCTCACTGGCTGAATATGAGTGTGAGCTGGGCTACATCCTCAGCCAGCACAACCATCCCCGTGTCTGCCGTGTGCCAGGTGTCTGGAGCGACCCCCCCGAATGTGATGGTGAGGAGTGCTGGAGAGTGGACAAGCCCTGGGACACCATCCCAGTGGGCTGTGGTCACAACCATGGTTTAGTCACCCCAAGATATGTATTCCAGTTGTCTACTGCCTTCTCCCCGGGATCCCTGTCCTGCGCTCATGTCTCTCGCTTTGTCTCTCCCTTGTTCAAATGCCTTTAGAGATTGACGAGTGCCAGTCCCAGCCCTGCCTGAATGGTGGCCAGTGCAAGGATCGTGTCTCTGCCTTCCTGTGCTTGTGTGAGCCAGGTTACACTGGCTACCACTGTGAGCTGGGTAAGAGACCATGCCAGGCATGCTCCAGGACTGTCACAATCCCTTCCTCACCCTCCACCCCTTGGGAAAGCCCAGTGGGTTGTGAACTCCATGGCCAGGAGCTAGGTTACCAGCAGCTGTGTGTGCTTGGATCAGCCTGAGGCAAGGGCTTCTCTCTGAGGACTCCTAGCCAGCTATAGGATTTTCCAGCAGGGAGACTGCTCCAGATGGGCAGTGTGGGAGGTGGTGGGACTCAGGCAGGTGGGTCCAGCCCAGTTCTCTGGGACCTGGCAGAGGACAGTGGTAGGAGAAGGTGGGCTACTGGAAGTTAGATGAGGGGACATGACACAGGCACCCTATGGGATGGATCTCTTGGCACAGCCCTGCACTGCCAGTTGTCCCCAGGTGTCCCTGAAGGAATGTCCCCATGCCATGTACTTCAGGGGCCTGCATGAGGCAGTTGGCATCCAGGAGCAGGGATGTTCCTGGCCACTGGGCTTGGGGAAGCAAATGACATGGGAAAGGTCTGTGCCCTGTGGGAGAAGTGCTGCCTCTCTAAGCCCCTGTCCCTAGCCACAGTCATCTCTGTGCTGAGCTGGCACCTTTCTTCCCGCCGGACCCCAGATGTTGACGAGTGCCAGTCGGAGCCCTGCAAGAACAGCGGGACCTGCCAGGACCTCCCCGGGTCCTTTGCTTGCTACTGTCCTGAGGGCTTCCTGGGGACTCAGTGTGAGACAGGTAGGGACTCTCCCTTCCTGGGCCAGTGGGAGGTTGGACTGTGGGCACTAGGACACTGCCAGGGCTGGTCACTGCCTTGGACATCTTGACCCCAAGCCATCACCTGGGTGCTCACTGTTGCACCTCCTTGCCTGTAGTTTTGGGGGCAGAGCTGAACCTTTTCTGATGGGGAGGGAGCAAGGAATGAGGTGTCCACCAATGATGGACTCCCTTTCCAAGGTGTTCACCCCTTCCAGGGGATATGGGCACCATGGTGCACGGTGGGAGATGAAGTGTGCAGCCGAGCTGTGCCAAACCCTGGGTTACGCATCTGTCCTGCTGCCCCCTCGGGAATCTGTCACTCGTGGAAGCTGGGAGCTGGCATGCTGACATGCTCACTGCTGGCCTTCTCCCACCTCCAGAAGTGGATGCCTGTGAGTCAGACCCTTGCCAAAATGGAGGGGAGTGTGAGAGCTACGGCGGCTCCTACCTCTGTGTATGCCCAGAGGGTTTCTTCGGCTACCACTGCGAGACAGGTGAGGCAGGCAGGGCAGCGCAGGGTGGCCCCGGGGTCAGCGGCACTGCTGACACTGCCAAACCTGGCACCTCTCCCACAGCCAGTGACCCGTGCTTCTCCAGCCCCTGTGGGAGCAGAGGCTACTGCCTGCCCAGCAATGGCACCCACAGCTGCACCTGCAAAGTCAGCTACACAGGCAAGAACTGCGAAAAAGGTAAAGGCCCTCAGCAGCGGCACCAGGACATGATGTGGGGCTTGACGCCAGCCTGGCAGTGCCCACCACCCACGAGGGGCTCAGCACCATCCGGGACCAGCAGCACTCCTTGAGGCGGGCAGGGCTGGGGGCTCGCCTTGGGGGGGCAGCCCATGCCCCACCAATGCCAGGGGTGGGTGCTAGCGTGCTGAGTCACTGCCACAGGTGCCGAGCTTGGCACCAGGACGTGGGGGACAGATTTCCCCTGCAGCAACGGCAATCCCTCGGATGCCCTCAGGAGGGGAGGCAGAGGCATCCGAGGGAAGCCTTTTGGCACGGGCCTCCCCAGGACCCCTGCCCCCATCCCACAGTGGCAAGTGCTTGGCCACCAGTGATAACCAGGGAATGCTCCTGGCACCCTGGCTCCTCCTGTGCCCACAGAGCCAAGGGTGGCTTACACCCACAGAGCCCCTGCCAGGTGTGCCAAGTGAGACAAGCGAGGACCTTGTCCTCTTACCGCCACTGTTCTGCCGCTTGCTGACGGGGTCTGTTCTCTAAAGATTCATGGCATTACCTCTCCCCTTTGCTTTTGCACACACCCTGAAGAATTGCTGCCACCAACCTCATTAAAGGTGGAAAGGGTGGAGGACACTGGTGTGTTGATTTCTTGGCACCCACCTGAGGACGCAGCTGCCAGGCAACTCATTGACGGCTACGCCGTGACGTACGTATCCCTCGACGGCTCTTACCGCAGGACAGATTTTGTGGACCGAAGTCGTTCTGCCCACCAATTGCGGGCACTAACCCCCGGCAGAGCCTACAATATTTCTGTCTTTTCAGTCAAACGCAACGTGAACAACAAGAATGATATCAGCAGGCCCGTCATGCTCACCACACGCACTAGTGAGTAGCGTCCCCAGGGGGATCACGGTCGTGAGCGTGCGCGGCCCCTGCAGGTGCCAGGGTTTGTGCTGCCACCTCCAGCCTGCCACCAGCTCCAGCATGGTGTCAAACCTAGCAGGTTTGCTGGTGCAGATCCTAAAATCCAGCTGGGGGCCTCTGGAAAGTGCTTGACACAGAGAATCGCTGTTTTCTTTGCTGTGAGTAAAAGGCCTGACCCCCTGTAGCTCACCCTGTCCAGGGGCTGTAAGGGAGCTTGCCGTGGGGATTGCCCCTGAACCCTGTTCATTGGGTCCAGGCTGTTCTGCTCCTTGTCACTGCGCCCAGGAGAGCATGAGGAGCCCCCATGCAAGGCAGGCAGTGGGGCTTCTGCAATCCTGTGGACCAGTCTCCCTGCCACACTGCTGGGCTTGGTGTGGGAACATGCCAGCATGGGCAGGGGCTGTCAGGGACCTCTGCTCCATAGGCAGAGGAAGGGGCACAGTGATACCTCTCTGGGGCACAGACAGGCAGAGCATCTGTGATCCCTCTTTCTAGGGCAGGCAGGTGTGGAAATCAAATGCAACCAGGATGGAGGGAATTAGATGTAGGAAAGAAGATGGCCTCTGAGGAGAGGAGAACGGTGGTGGTAAAACCCATAAGCCACATCTCCCACAGTGGGCTGAGACCAAGTGAAGCTCAAGGGAGGAGATGGCAGTGTAGTGCTGGGCACAGCATCTCATTGGGCCTCAAGCCATGGCTAGGTGCTGAGGTCAGGACGGCCACCTGAAGTGTGCCATGGATTTAGCAGTCACTAGTGGGGTTCCCCAGGGCTCAGTTTCGGGCCAGTCCTGTTTAATCAGTATTTACTGATAGTCTAGACCTAGGGATTTTGTGTACTCTCTGTAAATTTGTAGACAACACCAAGCTGGATGGGAGTGCTGATCTGCTTGAGGGTAGGAAGGCTCTGCAGAGAGACCTTGGCACACTCAATCAAAGGGTCAAGGACAACAGCATGATGTTCAATAAGGTCAAGTGTTGGCTCCTGCACTTGGGTCACAGCAACCCCCTGCAGCTCCAGGTTGGAGGAGGAGTGGCTCAAGAGCTCTTCATCAGAAAGGGATGAGGGGTGCTGGTTGACAGCTGGCTGAACATGAGCCAACAGTGTGCCCAAATGGCTAAGAAGGCCAATGGCATCTTGACCTGTATCAAGAGCAGCGTGGCCAGCAGGACTAGGGAAGTGATCATCCCTCTACACTCAGCATTGTTGAGGCTGCAGTGCATTCAGTTCTGGGTCCCTCACTTTAAAAAAGACATTGAGATGCTGGAGATGATGTCCAGAGAAGGGCAAAAAGGCTTGTTAAGGGTCTAGAAAACATATCTTATGAGGAGCCACTGAGGGAGTTCGGTTTGTTTAGCCTTGAGAAGAGGCTCAGGGGGACCTCATCACTCTCCAAAATTCCCCAACAGGAGGTTGTAGTGTGGTGGAGGCTGGTTTCTTCTGTCATGCCTGCAGAGAGAGGACAAGAGGAAATGGCTTAAAGCCAAGACAGGGGAGATTCACATTAGATAGTAGTAAAAAAATTTTCACTCTTTGAGTGGTCAAGCATTGGAATAGGATGTCCAGGGAGGTCATAGAGTCACCATCCCTGGAGCTGTTCAGGAGGCATCTGGATCTGGTGCTGGGTGACGTGGTTTAGGGGTTATAGTGACAGTGCTGGAAGGACAGTTAGACTGGATGATCTTCTAGGTGTCTTCCAACCTTGATGGTTCTATGGTTAGGGCCAGGCCTGGGCACTACAGCGCATTTGGATCTGTGGTGGGGGGCTGGGGCAGAGGGGACAGCCTTGGGGGTGCTTTGAGTGGCACAGGGCCCTGTGGGTGGGCAGATGGATGTGCCTCCTGCCTGCCTGGAGGCTGTGAGGACAGGAGAGCATGAATTCAGTGGGAGAGGTGGCACTGAGCTGTTCCACTGAGGAAGGTGATCCAGAGGTGCCAGCAGGACCCCCCCTTGGGGGCGCATGGGGAAGGGATGGGGTGACCCACGATGACCACAGTCCTCTGCTTGCTCTGGCCAGGACCGCGTCCGGTGGAAGGCTTTGAGATCACGAATGTGACTGCCAGTGCCATCACGGTGCAATGGGCTCTCCACCGACTCCAGCATTCCACTGTCAGTAGGGTGAGGGTCTCCATCCGCCAGATGGGTGACCTGGCAGGCCGCACCGTGGAGCTGAACAGCAGCGTGGCCAAGTACACCTTCCTGTGAGTGGGGTGGTGGTGGGTGCCAGGCCACTGCCTCCCTCAGGCTGCCCTGCTTTTACCCCTTCCCACCCTATCTTTTTCCTCCACAGGGACCTGCAGCCAGGAGAGAGATACATCATCCATGTCACGACGCTGAGCGGCCTGGGAGTGGAAGACCACCCCTCAGAGAGCCTGGCCACAGCCCCTTTTCATGTGTGGACAAGTGAGTGAGATTGCCTTTGCCATCCCGGCTTGGCAGGTGCAGGGGCTTGGCAGGAAAGCTTTGGGGAGGGAGAGGTGTGGGAGCTGCCAGACTGTCTGGCCAGCACAGCAGGTAGGAGGTGTGCAGGCAGGCCTGGAGAGGCAGGAAAGACACTGGCATGTCCTCCCCTGCCAAATGTTGTTCAGTCTCTGAGACCAGCATGAGCCCAGCCTCATGTATGGGCCCGATTCATCCTCTGCTATCTGGCAGTCAGAAGGCGAGGGCTGACCTGGGTGCCAGGGTACAGTGAGGCTCTGTCTGTCTTGGCAAGGACCTAGTGCTGAGCATCCTCTCACAGTACATCCCATGGCTGGAGCAGGCTTGGGGCTGGCCGGGGCAGTGCCAGGCAACCTGGGACACTGGCACACTTGTAAGGTGATGTGAGTGAGTACGGTGGTGACCATTCAGGAACACCAGCTCTGACCACTTTCCTCCCCATCCCCTGCCTGCCACAGGGCCTCTCCCCCCACAAAACCTCACCGCCTCCCATGTCACCACCACCTCTGTGTCCATGGCGTGGGACCAGCCGCCTGTTGGCACCATGGAGGGGTACATCATCAATGTCACCACTGCTCAGAGTGTCAAGAGCCGCTACGTGCCCAACGGGAAACTCGTGTCCTACACGGTGCGGGACCTGCTGCCTGGGCAGCGGTACCACCTGTCCTTGACAGCTGTGCAGAACACGGAGCAAGGCCAGGTGCACAGCGAGCCCATCCACCTCTATGTCAACACCTGTAAGTGCTCACAGGGCTCTGCTGGATTGCTGCAGCACAAGGGAGGCAATGGGATTGATGCCTTAAGTTTTAAGGTATTTTTCTGTTCTGTTTTAGTGTGTAGCTCTTAGCTTCATATGAAGTGTTACTAAGTTCTCCTCACAGGGTAGTTAGACACAACAATTTGCTCCAGCTGAAAATTCAAGGACAATCATTCCCAACCTCAGGCCCAAAAGCATCAACAACGTCAAAAAGAGGAGGGTAAGCAAGGAGGATGGAACTTCATAATTCGAAGTTATTAATTGGACAGTTAAGCTCAAGATGCAAATGGAGCAGAACTTCTAAAAGCGTGAAACCCCGTGCCCAGGCCCCTTTTCTGTGTCCATCTTGAGGCCCATCCTGGCAGGGCTGCAGCCGGGCTCTTGCATTGCCAGGCTGTGGCCTTTGAAGGCCTTTCAATAAATCCCTACTTTATTCCTCTCATTTTGTCTGGCCTCTGCTCCAGCTCAAACTGATAAGGCATCAGGATGACAGGGAACCAGGGGTGGGGGTGGAAACCAGTTGGCCAACAGAGTGACGAGCCCTTGCTGCCCCAGCACTGGGTGTCTGCAGCAGGCTGTGGGGACAAGACCCAGGTCCACTGGAAAGGGAGGTGGGCATTGTAGGGTTAGTGAGGGCAGATGCAGAGCTCCAGCTTGGTGATGGGCACTTGCATCCCAGTGTGTGGAGAGTGTCTTTGTGTCAACTGGCAGCCTGGGGATGATGGGATGGGATGATGGGACTGGCTGGGAGGTCGGTTGCTGGCTCACACTGCCTCCCACTAAGCCTCTTCCTTTGGTCTGCAGTGCAGAGGGAGGGGGCTCCAGACAGACGGTGGAGCCAGGCCGGGCACCCCCGGGTTCTGCGCAACAGGCTGCCCCCTGCCTTCCTGCCCGAGCTCCGCCTGCTGGCAGATCATGACACAGCTGAGGAGCCCTCGCCAGCCCCCAGGTAGGCACTGCTTCAGCACTCCTGGCTCTTCCACTAGCACTCGGCCCAAGCACTAGGCTGAGCCAGCCCCTTTTCCCAGCTTCCGTGTCCAGGTGTGTGCAGGGTCAAGCCGTGCTCCTGCTGGGCTGGAGCCTCTTGCCTGTCCACTGGGGTTCTCAGCTGGACAGGCCCCTTATGCTGGGAGCAGTTTCCCCATGGGACTTGCAGAGAGCTTGATGCCACCAGTGAATGCTTTATGCAGCTGCCATGAACCCCAGCACACAGGGCCTGGGGCACCTGCAGTGCCCCATCCTCTTATGACTCTCCTGTCCCAGGTTCACAGAGCTGGTGGATGGCAGAGGGAGGATCAGCGCCAGGTTTGGCACCGTGTTGGGAAAATCCATCACTGTGAAGACACGTAAGTGCTCTTGTGCCTTTGTGTCCTGCTCCTGTCATCCAGTGCCATCTCTTGCACCTCCCTGCAAGTTGAGGTGGCAGCCAGGCAGGTTGCTGTAGGGCTGGGGGAGCCATAGAGGAGGGTAGAGCCCTCTCAGCTGGCCCTGGGCAGGCAAACATCTGCTCTGCTTGTTAGATCCCTGCCCAAGGAGAGGGGTGACTGGTTGGGGGAGCCCAGAGAAGGACCCTTGCTGATGGGAGGCAATGCTGACTGTGGCACAGCTGCCCTTCTTCCCTGCCAACAGCAGCAGGGGCCTAAGCAGTGGCTCCATAGCCTTCCCTGCCTGCCCAGCAGCCTCAGCCCCCACTGTCAAGAACAGCCTCACACCTGAGGAGGGTGCCTGGGTGAAAAAGCCCTCACTAGCCCCAGACGTAGCCCAATTTTTCCATCCCCAGAAGACTGGGGATAGAAGTGCCAACTCAAGATACCCTAAAGCAGCTGGGCACCCCGTGCCATGGGCTGGGGAAGGGGCCTGCCACACCTGAGGGCAGCCCTTGGCCTCACTGCACATCCTGGTTCTGCCCCTGCCTCCCCAGGACTCTGTGTCCCAGACCATTCCAGGAAGAATGAAAATGTCACCCCAGTTCTAGGGATGCCAACTGGGAAGGGCTAAAGCACTGCCTCAGACCTGACCAGTGCCCCAAAGCTGTGGGCAGGCTGGATCCCCTTGGAGGGGCTGCCTTTGGGTCTGGCTCTGGCCTGGAAGGTGACATTTAACCCTCTCATTGTCCAGAGCCAGAGGCTCCAGTGAAGCTGGAGAACACAGAGGTGTCCAGCTGGGACAGTCTGGCACTGCAGCTGCGTGAGGCAAAGAGCAAGAGTAAGTCCCAGGGGAGACCCACAGCAGCTGGAACCCAGCCCTGGCCTCGCAGGCAACGTGCTCAGCACCAGCCTGCCCTCCTTGGAGGCACGGCAGGCACCCCTGCCCACCTGCTCTTCCTGGGAGCACCCTGGCAATGCTGGGGGCTTGGCAGGGCTGAGCTGTGGCCCTGGGCTCTGATGGTCGAGCGTGTTTTGCAGGAGAGGGGCAGAACTGCTCCAAGAATCCCTGCAGGAATGGAGGCACCTGTACCAGAGATGATGAGTCCTACCACTGTGCCTGCCGCCCGGGCTTCAAGGGCCGGCTCTGCCAGCTGGGTGAGTGCCAGGCTGTGCCTGAGGGCCAAGCTCCCTCCTGCAATGCCAGGCTGGTGGCTGTCCCTGTCACAGGTCCCCCAGGATGCAGGTCACCCAGCACACCCTGCCAGCACCCAGGGGCTCCCATGATGCCCAGGCTTTGCTAGAGATCTGTGTCATGCTGGCAGCTGAGAGAGGGGCTGGGCTCTGCTCTTAGTTTGAAGAGATACGAGTGCAGGTCTGGTCCCTGCTCCTGAGTGAGCTCTGCCTCTGGCAAGCCAGGCCCCTGCCTTACCCAGAGAGTTATGTAGGCAGTGTGAGGCTGGGGGCTCTGCTTCTACTGGTGGGTCAGCTCTGTCAAGGCCAGCCAAGAAGCCAGAGGAACCTCACCAGACCCCTGCCACAGGGCACAGGCAGGCAGGGCCAGGGATGGGCTCAGTGATAGCTCCCCTCTCCTATTCCCCAAGCAGCCTGCAAGAAGGTGCCACACTCGTGCACGCGGCTGTACTCGGAAACCAGGGCATTCCCAGTGTGGGAAGGAGGCACCTGCCACTATCTGTGAGTACTGCCTGCAGGTTATGCTCCCCCCTTCCCCTTGTGCTCTGAGCTGGGGATGTCTCCCTGCAGCTCGGCTTTGGGGAAGGGAGAGCAAGCACAAGGCCGTCTCCAACCCCAGCTGGCAGTTGCCCCCTCCCCAGTGCAGGCTGAGCAGCCTGGTAATGCCCCTGTGGCTACCCCCCAACTGTGCATCAGGGCAGGGTGTTGCTGAAGTGACAGCTCCATACTGGTGTTACCCACCTACATGGCAGCGTGGTTGGATTTGGTGTGTGTGACCCTCAGACAGCAGCAGATCCTATCCAGTTCCTGGCTGCCTCACCATCTGTGAGCAGAGGGCTGGGGCAGCCCTGATGCAGAGCCAGGGCATGGGGGGTTCTGCTCTGCCTCTGGCCTCCCTGCAATGGAAGCACAAAGACCTGGGTGGGATCAGTCCTCTGGCACAGCAGGCTGAGCCCCATTCCTGCCAAGGTTGGCTATTGCAGCCTGGAAGGAAATAGGGGAAACACCCAGACTTTCCCTTCACACTCATCAAAGCCCATCTCTCCCTTTTTTTTCCCTACACTCACATCTCCACTGTATGTGTAGGTCCAGGAGAGTCTACAAGGTACAGCAGGACATCTGCTACAAGGAGAGCTGTGAGAGCACCAGTTCCCAGAGGACAAGCAGCAGGTACAGCCAGCAGCAGCAGCACACTGAGTGTGCCAGCCTTCCTGTGACCCTGCACAGGAGCATGTGGCTGGCTGGTGTTCCCCAGCATGCATGGGGACACCCAGGCTGGGGGTGGAGTGGTAGAGGGGTACAGACATGACCAAGGCTCAGATGCCAGTGCTTGCCTGTGAGCAGTGGCCAGGGGGCATGGGGCTGACGGTGCTGTCCTCCCTTCTCTTCCAGAAAGCCAAGCAACAGTCACACACTGAAGAAGCCATAGAAGTAAGTACCTGCTCCAGCCCTCCTCAGCTGCAGGCAGGGGTAGTTCCCACGCAGGGAGTCAGGGAGAAGGGTGCAGGCCAGGGCACAACCCTGGCTCACACCACCCTGTCAAGGGGGTGTGAGGGCTTATGGCTGAGGGCTCCTGGTTGTGGCTGGGGTGGAGAAGAAGGAGGCAGTGCTCTGATTCCCCCTGGCTCTGCAGCTCCATGACTAAGAGATTCCTGCACAGAAAGGGCCAGGCAAAGGCTGAAGTCCTGGAGACAGCAGGTCCCCTTCTCTCAGCCCAAGACTGGTGCACAGGGTGGGAAGAGGCCAGCTGTGGGGCATCTTACAGACTCTGCACACCAGCTCATTTTCCTCCTGCTCCTCCACAGGGTTTAAAGCAGTAGAAGCTTCGTCTTTCCACATCTAAGGGCTTTTTGAACACCAGGAAGATCAGATCTGCTCACTTGGTTGAACACAGGAGGGAACCATTCCTGCCTGGTGTCAACCTCTCCCTCTTCTCCAGCCCATTAGGGACACGCAGCTGGATCAGCACACTGAGTAGTGCTCCCTTTGCCCCCGCTGGCCCAGCACTGCCTTTGCTGGCCCCCTCTCTGCCCCCGAGGAGCTGAGCACTACCAGTGCCCCTTGAGGGGGCCAGCCCTGCTCAGCACCCCCAGCCACTCTGCACAAGCGACGGGCTCCCCGCTTCACTCAGGGATCAGCCCAGCGCCTTGCCAACAGCATCTGCACCAATCTGTTTGCGTAATCCAAGGTTATAAATTACCTATAACCCTCAAATAAAAACAGTTTAATGCAGACCAAAAAAGCCTTAGCCATCACCTGAAATCTGGCCCCCAAAAATATGCTCTGAGGAGCAGCTTCTGTAGATGAGTTAGAAATGGTGAGCAGCTCCAAGTGGTGAGGCGAGCACGGGCAGTAGAGGGGCATTCCTGTTTCCTCTGCTCTAGCAGGGGAAACTGAGGCAGCTTCTACTGCCTGCCTTTTTTCTTTGCTTTGGAAACAAGCCCTGGTTTTAACCAAATTTCCAGCTCAGAAACCAATAGAGCACCTAAAAAGAATTTTTAAATGTGATCTGTAGGGTGAAATCTGTCAGCTGAGGCACCAGTACCAGCACACTTGCAGTTGCCTTCACACCAGTGCAGGGCACAGCAGAGGCTTGGTGAGGAAGCCAGCCCCACATGCCATCCCCTTGCTCTGCACCCAGAGTTTGCCTTCCCTGTGGCACCAGTGCTGCAGGGTTATGTGGAGGAGAGCACCAACACCCAGCACTGCAGCAGGGTAGGCAGGGAAAGAAAAAGTGTAGCTTAGAAACGTTCCTAGTTTTTGTGAGTTTGTATGACAACACTAGTTAAACATAGATTTGTGTATTAACGTACACGGTGTATATTATAAATTAACACATACCAGAGATATATCGCAGTTATGGTATAGAGCCTCATGTCCCCAGCAGAGTGGGATTATTCTGGTGCGGAGGCCCTCCCCTCCTGTCGAGCATCACAGAGCTCTGTTGCTCAGCCACGTGTCTCAAGCAGCAGCTTGGAAGATGCTCTCAGAGCAGGGCAGGCCCAGGAGTTTCAGCGCTCCTGTCACCACCCTCTTCCTGCTGGGAGCAGTGTAACAGTGCTCAGCCTGGAGGCACAGCTGCACAGGAGAGGGGCAGGGACAATGTGAAGCCACGACCAGCTGGCCAGAGTGCTGCTCCTCTCCTGCACCACCTCTAGGTTTGCTCCCACAGGACAGACATGCCTTGTTTTCCTCCAGGGCTGCCTGGTCCTGTTCCAGCTGCCTGGCGAGCACAGCAGCCAGGTCAGGAGAAGGCAGCCCTCCCTACCACGAAGAGCAGGGCAAGGGGAAACCCAGACAGGAGTGTTTGGAGCCGTGGTCTCAAAGTATTTGCACCCCTGCTCTGTCAGCCACGAGATCAGTGCTGACATGGGCTGTGGAGGTGAAGGTGGCCCTGCCATGGGACAGTTCTGTTTCCACAGGACCTATCCCCACCAGGAAGCCTGGTCCCACTGCCAGCCAGCACAGCAGCCCACTGCCTCCCATCCCACAGCTGGCACAGTATGTAATGCAGCCGGAAGGTTTTAACCTAGTCTTGGAAATAAATTAGGGGGTTTTGTTTGATTTTTTTTTTTTTTTAATAAAAACACTTTATGGAAACTGTTTGTTTTGGTTTTTTTCCTTAAGTAGGTGGTTAAGGAGGAGGAATGAGTGGTGTTGTATTTGACAGATGGGATTTATTGGTACCCCACCCATGGCACCCTGCAGCCACCCTGGCTTGTGCTGGTGTGGGGTGGGAGCCCAAAGCACGCAGGGAGTGCTCCAGCAGGGGAGGGC
This sequence comes from Picathartes gymnocephalus, assembly GCA_013390045.1. Lineage (NCBI taxonomy): Eukaryota > Metazoa > Chordata > Aves > Passeriformes > Picathartidae > Picathartes > Picathartes gymnocephalus. The sequence continues at coordinate 251,917 of WEKY01021242.1, forward strand.
TCAGGCACCTCGGAGCCTCACCTCCTCACTCCGGGGCTGCTTTACTTTCATCACTGTCCAAATCATCATCCTCCTCTTCCTTCTCCTCCTCCTCCTCTCGAGCCAGCAGCTTCTTGAAGACCTCATACTCCTCTGGGGTAGAGCAGGCCAGACTGGCCAGGAAGTCTTTCTCCGGGAGCTGAAGGATGTCCTTCAGTTTTGGGTTACTGGTTTGGGTCTGCCCTTTGTGTGGGGTCTCATAGAGCCCTCGGCGCTCCAGGAAGATGTGCCGATTCCGCAGCTCAGCAAAAGGCATTTGGAAGAGCCGAGCCTTCACCATCTCCTTCTGCTGGACCCCCATTCTGAAGTAGGCGTACTGCGGGCAGGACGGGGGTGTCAGGCACAGCCCTATTCCCGTAGCCGGTTCTGGCAGGAAGGTGTGTCCCGGTCCTCACCTGGAACTGGTGATGGAGGGTCTGCGGTTCCTCCAGCAGGACGGTGGGGCAGGTCCCTAGCACTTCCCGCAGCTGCTCCGCCGTGAAAAGGCAGCGCTCCCGCAGCAGCCGCACCGCCGCCTCCAGCCTCTTCCGGGGCACGTGGAAGAGCTGGGGGCAGCGGCTCACCGCCCGCTGCAGCCGGCCTGCGGGCAGCGCGGCAGCGGCTCAGCGGCAGGGCCCCGGTGTCCCCCCCGTACCCCCACTCGCTGCCCTACCTCCGTCCAGCCCCAGGCGCCGCAGCTCCTCGGCGCGCTCCCGGAGTCGCTCCGTGGGCAGCCGCAGCAGCGCCGGGCTCCGCTCCAGCAGCGCCAGGGCGGCCTCGGCGCTCAGCCCCAGCAGCAGCAGCTGCGCCGCCGCCGCCTCCCGGTGCTCGGGGCCGAGCCGGGGCTGCAGCGCCAGGAGCCGCCGGGCCTGCACCTGGCTGAAGCCCATGGCCCGCAGCGCNCGGGACAGCCCCGCTGGGCCGCGCTCCGCCCCCGCCGCGACCCGGCCCGCAGCGATCCCGCCCTGGGCAGCGCCGGGGGATCGACAGGAGGGGCGGGGTACAAGCCAGGCCCGGCCCGGCCCGGCCTCTCCGGGCGCGCAGGGCTCGAGCACCCGCGGCAGAAACAGCGCGGTACCCTGAGCAGTGCGCTTTACCCTCGCCGATCCCCGCCCCCGGAGCGGCACGGGCCGCGGGTTATCATCCCCTCCGGGGCCAGAACCGAGGCGCGGTGCTACAGAACACAGGTGAGAGCAGGTTGTTATGTGTTCGGATGGAGACCGCGGAGTCCAAAGCTGGATTCAATTAGTAATTAACCCCAGTCCTGTTTGTCTGCAGAGCTGCTATCAGAAAGCAGCAGCAGTCGGCAGAACCGCTGCCTTTTCCCAGCACTTTCTCCCAAGCAGCCTGACCCTGGCTGAGCTGTACCCCAAACTGTTGCTGTGACCCATGTCTCGACCAAATTCTCTTTATTGAAGCTATTTTTTCATCCCAATATCTCTGTCTTATCAAAATCGAGGACTGTTCTCCTGGATGTAGACAGGACTTTGATACTTAAAAAAAGGGACACTACCAACCCACCCCTCCCACCCAAATCATGCAATTACAGGTCTGGTTTTGAGGCTCCTTTGTGCACACGTACTCCAGCAAACCAACAGACGTTATCATCCATTTATTCATTCACTTTTCAGAAAGATGTATAAACTACATATAAAAAATAAAACCAGGCAATAAAAATATATTCCAAGTTATGAACAATTTAAACAACATTAAAATCTTTGTCTCACATCTTTGAAACATGTCCTGAGTAAGAACAATAATAAACTAAGTATATGTGGATATCAGCAGGTGACCTTCCAATGGGAGCTATCCTGCTAACAGAGCTCAGACTTGTTTAAGTCATCCCTGGATGAAGAAGCCTTCAGACCAAGGTCTCAGCTGGCTCAGCAGAGACAAACACCTCTTCCCAGGTGTAATCTGCCAGGTTCACAGGTTGTCTCACCCAAGGATCCTCTGCCAGCATAGCAAGAGTCGTGCGCTGCTCTGGAATGGGGTGCAGGAGCCCGGCCAGGAGATCCATGAGACCTGGGCAGAGACAGCAGAGAGTGGCTCAGGATGGATTTTAGGCAGGTTGGGAATGAGAGATACGGTCTATATTCAAAGAATGACAAATCCCCCAGACTCTGCTGCACTGAGCAGCTTTCCAAATCATCACAGAACACACTAGGGAGCATTTTTTCAGTCTTCCCCTTTATTTCTGGTGAAAAAAACACTGCTTATACTTTCCCAAGAGATCTGCTCCTTAAGAAAAGCAAATGGGAAGAGCTCACCTTCTGACACAGGGCGAGGAGGGCTCAGGACAGCTGCCAAGGCCTCCTCCAGCTCACAGAAGGGGTTCTCCCCAAACACCAGGGTATAAAGGGTGATGCCAAGCGACCACATCTCCAGCTCAGGGCCAAGGTACCTGTGCAGAAATAAGCTTGCCTAAACTCAGATTGCAGGTACATGTCTATATGCAAACTAAAAAGAAAAAAGGGCATTGACAGCCCTTGTTTCCAATTTTTGTTTTAACATAGGAAGTTTATGAGAATTCTAAGAAGGTTCCTCATGTGTTTGAGGAGTCTGCATTATCCTTCTCCAGAAAATAAAACCAACCCCAGAACAGCCAACCAGTTTCTGTTGGTATGTGTAACATGCACCCAGACTGCCACATATGTAAGCTGGTGACAAGAACTTACCCCTCCACCCTCTTCATCATCAGCCAAAACTATCAAATAAATATTTAACTGGAAGAGCAAACACACCACCCCAGCCCTTTCAAAACAAAAGTTATTTGGAAATAACTTAATTATCTCAATTCCATCTGAGAAAGCATGCCAGTTCCCTCACATAGTAAGAGGTGGAACTCCCAGGGCAGAGCGCTTCACTTTTCATCTCATTCCCAGCTTGCATTGCTTCTTCCCCCTGCTCCGTTATGAGGGGCTGCCTGAAGGACCCATGGAAACAGCTGTGAAGCAGGAGCAAGATCCACCCAGGCATGTACAATTATAGCAGTGCCACCCCTGTGATGGGGAGGCTTCCTTGAAGAACAGCTATGAGAGCAGCAGCTGCCAGGTACAGAGTACTTGGAGAGGGAAAGAAGAGGGAAGAGAGCCAAAAGCCAAAACAGCAGCAAGAGAAGCTGCAAAGGAAGAACCCTTGAGTCCCAAGGAGTACAAAAATCAGTGGGGAGATGAACAAGGATCAAACTGCAAAAATTCAAATAGAGGGAAGCATGTAGAAAAGAGGAGAACAGAGAGGATGAGAGTGGGAGGATACACAGCACAGACGTGCAAGGAGAAGGTGCTATCAACAGCAATACTTGCTTACTCTACCTCTCCGAAAGAGCACCTTTTCCTAGAGAAAGCCTGACAACAGATTTAGAAACAACTGTGTACATATTCAAGGTTTTACAACTTGATTCCTGTCCCTACAGTGCCCTACTTTGTAGGCAATCAAACCTTCACAGTGATTTCTGCCACTGCAGTGCCCTAAATCTCGCTGCAGTTTCCTGTGGTTGGATACTCCAGCAGCTTTCCAACGGCACAGCAACTTGGCTTCTCTGTTCCAGTCCTGCACACGTGGGGTTTTTTTTTTTAGTGTGATGGCACAAAAATGACTTTTCAGAGGGTGACATACGGTTTGCCAGACAGCACTTCTGGTGAGCAGTATTCAATCGTCCCACAGAAGGTATAAAACAATTTCCCAGGTTCCAGGTAGGCAGCCGAACCGAAGTCCACTAATTTAATTGTGAAATCTTCAGCAATGACAATATTTTCATCCTTGATATCTCTGTGAAGGATGTTCCTACAGTGGAGATACCCAACAGCTGACACAAGCTGGAAGAGACAGAAAGAACTAGGTGTTACTACAAAGAGTGGATAAATGATGTGGCATCACAGCTTTCCAGAGTCACATTTTGGCTTGTTTTGACACTATCTAAACAAGATATAGATCCTAATTATGGTAACTGGAAATGGCCTCGGGCCTGCCTGCCAGCATTGCTGCAGTGCTCTTGGAAGAGACACTTTAAAGAGCCTTTGCTGCTTTCCTCTCACAGATGTGCAGGAGGAGGGGATGCTGCAGTCAGGATGTGATTGTGAGCATCAGAGCTCACTGCTACCATCCTGCAAGTTACTCTATTTTTATCCCAGCTTCATTTGGAGGGTCCTTTGGTTTCTCCAGAAGGATATTACTGTGTTCTTTCCATGCTGCAGGGTGACAAGGCATTTAGGAGTGAAGTTTGGTATAAATAATATAGTCACTGCTAAACTCCCTTCTTTTTCCTGCACGATTCATGCTTCAGAGCCATAATTAAGGATAGCATGAGAATGATATCACCTTGGAGATGATCGTGACTCCTTCAATGTTTTTAACAAGAAAAGCAGATGGTTGAGGGAGAAAAGTTTCTATTTATAATACAAATCTGCCTCTGCAGGGAAACGCAGTACAGATCTGAGGGAACAATCCAGCCCTACAAACCCCAGGCTGGGTTAAGGAAAGGGCTGGTCCATCATCACAAGGCTAAAGGGACACCTTTCATTTCCATCTTCCATCAGCACCCCAGGTGAGGGCAGGGTGGGCACAGCAGTTCCTGCATACCCTACAGCAAGGAATTTATTCCAAAACTCAAATTACCTGGGGACTGCTGCTGTGGTTAACTCACGAAACAAAGGGCAATTCTGCCCTCAGGCAAGCTCCTGACTCATGGGAAACTACCCTGAGTTATTTTGTATTACGCCATGTTAAAATCCAAGATAATTTCTTGATTTAAAGAGCAGAGCCTTTTACCCCTGTAACCAATCTAAACTAAGCACTGAACTAAGTGAAAATGTGGCTTTTTGTAGGCTTGGGGCAGCTTCTGTGAATTTTCCTCCCCACTCAGAGGAAATGTGACTGCTACATGAATGGTCTCTGGGTGACAGGGGCTGTGTGCTGTCCTGGTAACAGCTCAGGGGCCATGGCTCCACAGGAAACCCTCACAGGCAGTAAGGTCCTGAAAAAGCTTCTTTGTTGTTTCTAGGTAAACCTTAACCAGGTTTCTGCAGGCAGCATTTCAATCAGCCCTAGAGAATAGTGAGGAAAGGTTCTGCAAGTATTGAGCACAACTCCAATTCGGTATGCCAGCTGATTAGCCAGTATTAAGTGAAACAGAGTCCTGGTTCTTACAGTAACCAACTCTTACCTACATGCAGCAATTCTGCTCTCACCTGTCTGAATATGTAACTTGCTAATGGCTCATCCAAGTTGGGCTGATTATCAATAAATGTGAAGAGGTCCAGACCAGATCCATGCTTCTCCATCACCAGTTGGAAGAAGCATTCATTTTCAAATACATCCAGCACCTATAAATAAAAGACCTGTTTAATCATGTGCTTCATCCTCAAAAAGTGCCTTTTTTTTTTAACAAACACTGCTCTCCTCTTGGAGATTTAATTGGTGTATAATTATAATCTTTGAAGTCTCATTTCACTGAGCAAAAATGTTTCTTGAAAACACTACAGAATTAAAACTGGGAGCAGAATTAAATCCAAGAGGAATTCTCTTTCTGAAGAAAAAAAACCAACTCCAAACCCAAAACCAACAACCTCAAAACAAAGAGGATGAAACAAGATGTGTCCAGATTATTTACTGAACTAGCACATGTTCAGATGTGACATTACGCTTCCAAGATATGCATCTTCTCTTGATATAGCTTTTTTTCTGTTAAGAGTCACATCTTCAGATCAGTTTGGGGTAAAAGTGTGGAAACAAGCAGTAGTCTGCTGTGACACACCCTCCAAAACAAAGCAGGATAAACAGGTTACTTTCTTTCCTGAAAAGACAGATTCAGGACAGGACACTTCACTCCTGAAGAGGAGCACGAGACACCCAGAATTCAAAGGAGCCACCTGATGTAGTGCAAACTGCATTAATCCTGAGCCACCATACCTTAATGATGCTGGGGTGCTGCAGCTTCTGCAGGATTGCAATTTCTTGAGTGACCCTCCCCAGATCAGGATCGTCTACCCAGCAGTCCTCCAGCACCCTTTCCTTCCAGATGAACTTTACCACAACCTACACAGACAACAGCATTCAGCATCACCTGCCAAAGCATGACTTTGAGTGTCAGGTAAGTTAATTTCCAGGAAATCTGTTAGTGCCTCATATTACTAGAGGCATGGAATGTGAATTCCAATGTGAATAGCTTATAGTACCTTTAAATGTGTTTAAACTGATTTAGTCCTAGAAGCCAAATGATACACATAAATGGAATATATTTATTGCTGCTCTGAATTCCAAAGGCTTTGACAGGCCAGCTCTTTCATCAACCAGTTACAGCACATAGGTGCAGTGGAGGGAAATGAGCACTTAACATCCACACAAGAGAAACACCAGAACTTGCCTCTCAGCACCCAAAATACTTCTCCTGATAAAGAGGAAGTGCCACAATCTCTCTCACAATGTCTGCTCCCCATTCTTGAGTCAGGGCACAATAAAGATTTTGAGGTTTGCCATTCTCTTTAGTAACAGAAGACTAAAACCTATAATTCTGTTAAGCTTAATGTCTACTTCTTTCAACAGGTTCAATTAGCTGCATTCATTAGTTCATTAGCTCATTCTGCACCTGTTGTCTCAGGTAACATTCACACACTACATCAATGCAAACATTTTGCTCTCCTGTTTCTATTACAGATTTCTGTTTAAACAAAGCAAAACCCCAAACTACCAAAGAGAAGCTTTTGACAGTGTAGTGTTGACGGAGTATGAATGCTCTAACCTTTCAGTTTTCATCCTAAATTATTATTGCAATGGAGCTACAAGAAATACTTCACCTCCTGGTGATCTTTCTTGTCCCTGGCACTCCAGACAAAGCCAAAAGAGCCTTTGCCAATAAGACTGAGAGTGCTGTAATTTTTTTCATATTCTCCCTCACATGCTCTTAATCCTTCAAGATCTTCAGCTCTTCGGGAATTGTCGAAAAGTGAAGTTGATCTGATGGCCTAAGCACATATATAAAGGTTACAATAGCAGGAAAAAATCAGCAAGCCACAGAATCACATTTATAAAATTAATTAATACTGAAAAAAACATCTGCAAGGATAGACAGAAGGAGAAATCTTTGGTTCTGATAGTGAGAATTGGGTATCTTGCAGTTTGGAACTGCATTGTTCAGGCTGGAAAGGTAACTGTGCTAAGTCCCACACCAGAAGTGTTACAAAATAACAATTGAGATTAAAAAAAAAAAAAATTATATATATATATATATAAAAAAGTAGGGAGACAAAGAAACAGTAACATCCACCCCACCAACTCATGTCATTAGTTTGAAAAACTTCTTGACTTAAGCTTCAGCTTAACAGTTAAACAAAGGAGAGAAATGCTCAATATTCAAAGGTAGGATTTCTTACTTCTCCAAGACTTTTAGTAGAAAGATCAGCAACAGACTGGGAAGAGTTTGCCAGGCTGGCAAGCAAATGCTGAGTCTTTGCTACAGCTTCCTTTTGGCTCTGTGAAATGTCTTTCACCACCCAGACACAGAAAAGTACAGTGGGATCCTGCAGTTCTGCACATTTCACCTCAAAGAGTATGCCTGTAGAAACAGGTGAGGAAATTAAAATAGTAGAATGTAACTTCAGTGTTGAACAAGACCGAAGCTATTTTAGGACAAAATTCTCAGCTCTTGACTAAAAAAGTTCAGAATCTGGGGAACCCCTGCTCAGTAAAGAATCATCAGAGGGGCTGACACCAGCACAGTTATTCTAGAGGTAGATATCAGCTATCTCCAGAGTTCCCATCTCCAGCAGAGACCTGTCAGTGTCCAATTGTGATTATTCATTTCACACTGTTATTCAAGATTACATAAAAGTGGGGATTTTATTCAACAAGCCAGTGAGTGCAGCTGAAGGAGTGAATGAAACAAATTCCATTACACAATTTTAGTGCAATTTACAGTTTTACAGTGGAGTTTGTATTTTCTGTTCAGAAAAAGTTATCAGGTTCAAATTTTTTAATTGTGTTTTGAGAGTATTTCTGACTTTTCAGTAGGGATTAATTTCTTACCAACTCTGTATTTTATACCACCTCCATTTCTAATACCCTCTGTGTAGAGTTAAATACCTTTTTCTTCTTCCAGATTCTTCTTCCTTCTCCACTGTGAGCTTCTAACCAGAACTGTCTGCATTCTGCAAAACTGTGGGTGAAAAGGAGCACCCCAATAAGAGTTTGGGAAAGGGACAAGGTTTCACTTACTGAATTGTGAACCATCTTTGTGGCAGCAATTTCCAGTGTAGCTGCCTTCCAGAATCTCCCAGGTCAAAGGAGCTGCTGGATTTAGCCTGCCTTCTTGTTTCACTGGGGTTGATGTTACTTTTATCTCCATATTTTGCTGCCCGAGGAACTGACAGCATTCTTCTGGCTTGCCTTTGCTTTTCAGGGGATTTCTGCTGGAGTTGTCCCCCACAGTTTCTGCAAGGGTTTCAGGTTTCTCAGGAAATGCTTTGAAGGATTCCTCAGAGTTTTGTAAATGCTTTCTGGAGGTCAGCCATCCAGAATCAGCTTTTGTGGCAACACCACTCAGCAGCTGCTTTCCTTGATGAGTGGAAAAAGCATCATTTGTCTCAACTGGCATATTGGAGTACACTGCATCAGAGCAACATCCTCCTACAGGAGCTGCAGTAATACCTAAAGAATTGTCTGAGTTCTCCTTGACACCAGTATTCAGACCCAGTACCTCAAGACCAGAGCAAATACAGTTCAGTTCAGATTCTTTAGCATCTTCAGAGGTTGTGGCAGCTCCTGCTGCAGAAGCACTGAGACCTGTTTTATTTCCTGAGCAAACATCACTGACAGGGTTTCTTTCATGTGCAAAGAAAGTCGAAGGGTTATTTAGCAGGCAGTTGTCAACAACAATATGGTCAAGGCTGGAATGTGTTACATCACACATCGAGTTTGTTTTTGATACCTGCCCTGGAACCATGTGGCATTTAAAGTCTTGTCTGCAGTTCAGTGCTGCCCCAGGCCATGGCTCATCCACTGTGGGTGTTCCAGGTGAATTACAAGTAACTTCAGAAGGCAGCTTCACTGGGTCACAGCATGATGCATTTAGATTGTCTTCTAGTCTGGAACAACCAACCAGGCAACAGTTACTGCAGGAGATACTGCACTGTGACTGCTTCTTTCTGGAACCTCCAAGTTCTGACCTAAATCCCACTGTTCTGAGTCAGATGACAAGAGAGAGCCTTGCAGAGAGCATCTTCTGAGAATTATTTGATCCTGAAGTTTCTACTGTTCTGTACTGTGCCACTGCTCTGATTGTGTCAAGCCAGTTTTTGGGATAAGGCTCTCTGGTGAGCTGACAGCCCATCTGTAGCAAGGCTGTCCTCAGGGCAAAGACTCAAAGTTATCAGTGACAACACAATTACAGAAGAATAAGAAAACTGACCACTTAAATATGGTCACTATTTAAAACCTGGACCAATAGTTTTATTTCAAGCTTAAAAGCAAAAAGCAGAAAGCTGTTTGCATAGGCATCCAAAATCCTGACAAATTTACTGAAGAAGAGCAGGTACACTCAAATGGCACTCTTTCCCTATGGATAATTTCCTTCTCTAGTTTAATTTCTAAATATAGATCATAAACTATTTACCACCACAAAGAAACCTAACACACGTGGCAGGTGTTTTGCCAATTGATGGGGACAATAGAATTGGCACAGGCACCAATAGAAAGAATGGTCTTATTTTACTATTAATATTGAGGCAACACAGAAGTAAAAGGATACATTTGATTAAACAATAAGCTTATTACTCCTTCAGCTTTAGGAACAAGCAAAAATAAGCAAGGTGATGTATCTAATCATTACCATGTGAGAAAGAACAGTGATTGAGAAAGATCCATCACCAATTGCCTAAATACTCCACCATCATCCAGAGTCTGCAATTGCTGGCGAGCCCCTTTTTCCAGTGAGGACCTGGAGAACCCTTCCTGGCAATTGGGAAAATCCCATGCAGTGCATCCACTTGTGTAGGTGAGGTCTCCAAGTTCACCCAAAAAAGGGGTCCAGCTTTATAGGCCCAAACTGACAAGTCCAAATGACTTGTTCATCTTTTTGTGCAGAAAACATCTGGTTCTGATAGCCCACTTCCCAACCAGCTCGGGCCAGGGTTTGGCCAGAGCCCAGGCCATGGCTGGGAGGGTTCTGCCTAAAATACTCTACTAACAAGCCTCTGGGGATATCTGTTGGGAGAATTTCTTAATACATCTTACAGAAGGTTATACAAATGTCTCTACAACAGCAGGTCTGGCATTAAGAACAATTAATAGAAATAGAAATGTTTTGATCATGTTTTCAACTAAAGAAATGACAGTATTAATAGCATCATGCTCAAAATTCATCTTGTCATTCAATTCAGTGCTTAGGTCTGCCGTTCAGGCCTCAGCATATCAGCAGGATACTTCCAGTCCTGAAAACTGAAGATCTCTTGTCTGTCCAACACGAGATGGATCTCTCCATCCATCAAGGTTTACTGAAGCCCACGGCACAAGGTGTTTTCCAAACATTTCCATTAGTAAAAACGCAGCATGGAAAAACAATGAAGCAGAGCACTTACAAGTGCCAAGTATGATATGAGAGATGTAAACCAGGAGAGCACAAAAAATTACATTATCAGCTACTTTAAAAAGCAGCAAGAACTGTGCTGTAATTGTCTATACCTTAAAATGGATAGTAAATACTTACTGAAAGTTAGAATTGTTAATGTGGAAGGCTTAAAATTTCACTTAAGGTAGGCCATGAGCATCATATATGTACTTCTACAGAATTTCTAACCTTGTAACAGGAAAAATATCTGGAAATGTACAGGAAAAAATGGCTGGGCTTCAGTAACCCAGTGCCCTGTTTTAATGGATGACCTGACAGTTACACCAAGCACCAGGAGGAATAACACATAGAATTCCCTCCAGGTAACCTGACTTCAGTGCAACACCAGCTGGAAGGAGATAAACATCCACTATTTATGATTAGTGAAGACAGAGGCTAATTACCTTCCCTAGTCTGGATGGAACATTTGGTGCCCTTTAGAGCTGGGATTTCTGTAACTTTACCACGGTAGGTTGTGCAGATATAAATAAAAATCTAAGGTAGGCACAGCTCAGCCTGTCTTGCAAACAGCATGCAGATTCTAAAGACAGCAAAGCATGGAAGGCCCTTGCTACACCTTCCCACAGACATCACACAGGTGAAAAAATCAGCTTTTGCTGGTGATTGCCATCACAGCTCTTCATTTTCCCAAGTGAATATGAAATGCCTACCTATTAGTGGGGGTGGATGCTGCTTCAGGAGGTGAGGGAGGAGAAAAGAAACTGGTCCCATCCTTTTGTTTATTCTCATCATGTATTAATTTGTCATCTTTGTGTTGTTGCTCCAATTTCTGCTCTTCATTTCTTGACAGAAGGTGTGCTAAAGATGCAGCCAAGAAGCTGCTCTCTGTACCAGATAGGAAACAAAACCACACCAACTTAAACTGTTATGTTTAGGCTTCAGAGGCTACAGTGATTAAAAATAAACTTGGAACTGCCTTGGTCTGTCTTTTCCCTAAGGAGTTGAGTATAAAAGGCTTGATTGAGGTAAAACAGTCGAAATACAAGCATTCCACTCTACTTTGAGAAATTACCACATGCAGGAATCTACATGTTTTAGGGCTGCCAAAATTTGCTTTTCTAGCAAAGCTCTTGGGCAGATACTGGTATCATGCATTAGCTACTTGAATTGAAGTTCAGAGACCTAAGAAAATGTCAATAACATAAAGAGACTGAAATTAAAATTATCATACAGCAGCAGCACCATTAAAAAAAAAGCCTAAACCACACATATACAGCCCATTCCAAACCCATATAATGAAAAGGTTTGGACTGGATTTATGTAACTCACTGAAGCTGTAAGATAAAAAAAGAGTCTAAACATATTTGAAAGAAGAAGAGATGAAGTCCTTTGCTTCCCCAGTGACAAAAGATCAGAAGAAAAACATGAGTTTGGAAGATGAAGTAATCCAAGTATTATTGCTGCAGAAGAAGGCAATGAGTGAACAAATCTAGATTTGAATCTTGAACAATCCTTTAATTAGTAATGGCTGAGTGCCAACCATGCTTCCTCACTGAAGAACTGAACTACTCCTAGATTAGGGGCCTCATTTCATCAAAGAATTACCTAAGAAATTGTACACTGTCTACTAACTCTTCTTTGTTCCAGTAGGGTGCATTGGTTTCAGTGCAGATGTGCATTTCTAAGCAAAAAGAAAACGGGGAAAAAAAGGAGAGAAAACCAGCATAGAAGATTTCTGGTGATATGGACGAAAGCATGAACTTGCTGGAAAAGACAGATATGGAAACACGAGACTTCTCTGCTGCTGTTTATTTGTACTGTGTTCAGAGAAGTAAAATTTTGATAAATTGTGATGCAAACTGCATCAGAAGAATATGTGATGCCTCCCCAATTGAAACACAGCAACCATAACATTGAATTTTAGCCAGCAGCACAAGCCAAATCAGAATATTAGATTTTTCCCTTAAAATATTAATCCTAAGTAGCTACAGTTCTGCTGCAATACAGTCACAAAAGCTATATTTTACACATTTTAAAATACCAAAGGGTCCTAGCAGGGGAAAGAGGGAGGGGAAGTTAAGTACAAAGCATTCTCTACTCTCACTGTAATTTCCAAGTCAGATTTTCAGTTTTATCTTCTTGGCAACAAAGAGAGAAGCTCAGTTTTAGGTGACCAATTCTCTTTACCTGAGGTTATAGTGGAAACCCGATTCAAAAACTGCATGGAGGGGCATTGCTTTTATGAAGAATGTTCTCATGTTTGTAGGTGAACCTCTTGTCTCTGCTCATTTCCCCTTGGTTACAGCAGCCAGAGCCAGCTGTATAGCAGGCACTGACACCTTCAAAAAGGCACTCACCTTCTGTCCCTGTGGAATCATCCAGAGGAGGTAAAGGCAAAGAACCACCACTGCTTCTTTCCATGTTGTTATAGAAACCAGGGATTAGGAATGTAATGTTCTAAAATAAAGAACAAAACCTTATAAAGCTAAGCCAACTCTCACAGGATGGGGGCAAATGCTGACAATCCATGTCTGTGAACCTGATTCCCATGGACAGCCAGGAAAAAGTGATTCACATGGCCAATGGAGAACACAGAACTGTGCAGCTTGCTTTGGGCTACTTGAAATCCATAGTAGCTCCTCAGCACTGCAAACGTTAGCAATTACAGCATGGGAATTTGCATGTCATCCTACATCTCACTCACTGAACATGGGGAACACAGGGCTTTTGTAATGGCAAAGAGTGTAAAACAACTTCCCAGTTCCAGTGGATATCCTGCCACATGTATCAGTCTTCTGGGAGGACTTAAACTTATCTTACCTTTCCCAACAGATCTTTCTTCTCATAGCCAAAGAGCATTAAAGCAAAACTATCCGTGATGCCACAGATGATTCCATCGGACTGGACAGTGATAAGACCACTGATGGTGGAGAAAACCACAACTGTAGCAGAGTACTGATAGCCTGGGAAAAAGCCTTCTGTCTGTGGAATCTCATCTTTCTGCACTGCTGCTTGCTCCTCCTCCAGATGGCTGACTTCCAGCTTTAAACTGAGAGGAAACATGGTACCCTCTCTGGATCGGCCTGCAGCTCGCTGGATCCTGAGGTTCTAAATTAAAGAAAAAAAAAAAAACCAAAAAAAACCCCAATCAAACAAAACTCAAACAGAAAACTTCTAACTAACCAACTGTTTTGGATTTATTTCATTATTCATGTAAAATTAGACAGGAATTCTCAGGAAAAAGGAACAGGAGAAGAAAAAGGAACCAATCTTGTGAATATCAAAATGAACGACATCTGTTTTTTTAAGGATTTGGAATCCAGTGTTGAACTACTATATAAATATCCTGAAGATGAAGACCAGTGCATGCTGCAGCTTTTCAACAAATTAGGCATTCATAAGAAGGCCTCCTTCAACTCCCTATCTGCCCATTTCCATGGCATTTGCAAGACCTGGGTATTCTTTCACTCCTCAGACATGATTGAAATGGGCTAAAGAATTCAAAGGAATCTTAAAGAGCTTACAGAGCTTACATGGTGTTTTATAAAGCCAGGACTGGACAAACTGACTTTCACTGGGACAGGTTCCAGTGAGAGGTCAGGGCATGGTCTCATCCCTAGCTAGGAACTCTTCAGACAGCAGCTCCACAAATAAGCAGAACACACTTTTCCAGGGGAATCAAGTTTTTCCCTGAAAAGGCTTTCTTCTGTTATGTAAGGAGGGAAAAGAGCATGCACATGTATTCCAGATGGGAAAGCTATGGAAGAATGAGGTTGGTGCTTACACTGTACCTTTGGGATTTTTTTGCCTAGAGGAGGGATCTGCACAGAAGGAATCAGATCCTTTATGTGGAGTCCAGCTACTGCTTCCAATGTTGGGTAGCCATGGAGATGGGCATAAAGGAGGTCACACGATGTAATTTTTCCCTGGGGAGGAAAATTTACAGGATTGTTAAAATTTTAACATTTTAGCCACAGTCCACTCAATACTTTGATAATGGTTTCTGAAGTTATCTAAGCAACGGCAGGAAATTTCATTTTGCAGTCCTTTCCTGGACACAATTCACTCAGTAAAAGCAGACACAGCATAAAACAATATTCCCATTTCACTGTGCATGGAGCCTGCCCTTTGCCCAGGAGAGAGGCAGAGGTATCCAGCACTCCTCACAGAACTGTTCCTCAGCAAAATGATCCCCTTACAAGGGCATCCATACCCCAAAATATCAACCCCCTGCCAAAACAACTGTTCAAGTGTAAGATGTCCCCTGAGAAGAGAGTGTATTTTTATGTGGGTGAGCCACACCTGAGATCCATACACAGGTCCTGCATGCACAGCCTGGTTGCAGACCCTGCATTGAGCCACACCTGAGATCCATGCACAGGTCCTGCATGCACAGCCCTAGTTTCAGGCCCTGCACTGATCCACACCAGAGATTCATGCACAGGTCCTGCATGCACAGCCCTGGTTTCAGGCCCTGCCATGAACACACTCCGTGTTCACAAACAGCAACCTGTGCCTGCTGCCTTTCAGACACCTTCCACTCACACACCAACCCTCACAAACTGCAGTCTTGTTTGATTGTTAGGAAAACACTTACATCAACAGTGAAGGAAACAGAAGCTGAAAGTCTTTCCACTGGTTCCAGCACAACCACACAACGCTTGGTGTCCTTGCTTCTTATTTGCCTCAGCCAGACCAAAACAGGGATCTTCTCGTTGAGTTGGCCAATAAGATCCACCTTTCCACCAGATTCAGAAATGGAGACATCACTTATTTAGACTGTGGTTACTCAGCAAGTATTTCAAACACCAGTAAGATACTGAGCCAAGATACCTCCCTATTGTTATTTGAAAAACATAATTTCTTGACTGCTTACTAGTATTTTAAGGGAAGAAACACAGTTTTAATACAGAGATTAAAAGGTCTGAAAATAAATTACTGTTCATACACAAAATGTTGTTACTTTTGCATCATCTCTCCCCACCTCAGGAAGTCTAAAGGCATAAAGACTTCAGAAAAATAAATGTGCCACTCTAACACCTTGCATTCAGTGAGAAGTGCCTCTCAGAAATGCCTTATTTAAGGGATGTCCCACGGTGCTAATGAACACTCCTCATTAGTAACACAGTTCTTACTTTCAGCTGCAAAAACAGCAGTTTAATTTCTTATGGGACAAGATTCTTCTCAGGTCAGAAAATGTTTATTTTTCTTATAGCCTGCAAGGCTCATACCAAGCCTTTTTATGATTTTTATATGATCTTGACAGAATGGTTTATGACTTACACAGTAACTCCTATAAAGTATTTGGAACAGCTTAGAATAAGTGCCTCTGTCAGACATTTAATTTTAATCTTGGGTTTCACTGAATAAAATGTAGATCTTTGCCCACCCCATATCCAGCTGAGGATTCAGGACGATAAAGCTCTGAGATACCAACAATTTCAGTTCAAAAATAACACACCAGAAAGAATATGAGCTCATTTTCCAAGGATTCTCTAGTGACAGCTGACAACAGCAGCAAAAGAAAATAATATGGAGATTTTCTCATGTAGTTCTCTTATAAACAACCCCATTTGAGGCAAAATATCAATTCCACTCCTTTGCACCAACTAGGCTGTTTTGGCACAGACATTTCACAGTATTTCACTGGCTTGTACCCTTATAATATGCACAATCCAAATTAAGATAATTTAAAATATATTTCTATATATTTTTATAAGGACCAGACAATTGGGAACTTTTCCACAAGAGACTTCTTCCATGTTAAGCAGGTTTTTTTAAAGCAATTTTTTAAAAATCTAATGTCCTTTAAGTTCTAATTTGGCAAAGTCACAGTGACTATGTGTATTGATAGCTGCAAGGTTCTCTTAAGGTGTTCCCTTAAATCATCACTTGCCCTTTGAATTCCCACATCTGCAAAACTTTTAAACCAAACAGTACTGCAAATGACAAAATTGCCAAATGCCCACGAAGTCAAATATATCAGGAAATTATATAGAAAATGTTAAAAAAAAAAAAAAATCCAAACGAAAGCCTACAAAACCATTTTGTGTGGTGGGAAATATGTCCTTGAACATTTCACATACCACAGTTCCTGACACCACTGATGAACATTCAGAAGTTTCTAGGTACTCTTCACCCACTGCTTCCCATGCCTCTTGACCAGATTTGGATATCAAGTGGGACAGCTTTTGACCAATGAGTTCCTGACTACTGCACCCAAGCAACTTGCAAGCTCGGTCATTGGCCACTAGGATCTAGAAAAGACCAGAAAAAACCAAACCTAAACAAAGAATAAAAGCTGTACTTTTTTTAAGAGCTCATCATCTCCTCAGGTTGTTGCTTTAATGTCTTATAATATCCCTTTCTCATGGTGGAAATTTAATGGTTCTTTAGAATTCTGAGTTTATTACAGATTCTTATTCTAAGACATCCCTTACCCACACATCTTTTTGGTGCAGAGGTTTTCAGACATTGCTTTCCTTTTAGGTTTCCTGCTTTCTTTTAACTGTAAACAATGACATCCATGGAGGCAAAACTAGCAAAACCCACGCAAGCCACAGAACTCTATCCAAACTCAAAGGTGTGCAGTGATCACACCAGGCATTGTCATACTGGAGCCTGTGAGATGGAGCAAGCTGGGACTCAGTTTCTTTAAAGTGGGCAAACCCCAACTGTCAGTTCAAGCTAAAAAAATGGCACAGCTTTTTAAAGTTTTCAGGACCCAATTTTAGATTCCTCTCAGAACAGAGAAATTCTTTCCCGCCCAATGCAAATGAAATGTTTACTGGGGCAGATAAAGAAATCTTGTGCCACCACAAATACATTTCAGGGTTGGTACTTTACAGAGAGAAGGCCTGAAGCATCTTCTGCTCTTCCTTTCTTCCCTCATGTCACTTCACAGCTGCATTCTTATAGAACCATTGAATCACAGAATGGTTGGGTTGGACAGGACCTTAAACACTGTCCATTTCCACCCCCCTGCTATGGGTAGGGACACCTTCCCCTAGACCACGTTGCTCCAAGCCTTATCCAACCTGGCCTAGAACATTTCCAGGAATGGGGAATCAACAACCTCCCTGCCCTGTTTGAAAAAAGAGTCAATACATCCTTGCTTCTGCTGTTATTTTGTGTATTTTGCTAACTACAACCTGCAGTGGAAATAAACTCATCAGTCTTTCGGAGACTACTGAGCTGGAGCACATTACAAAACGCCTTCGTGACACTCTGATTACCTGCAGACACTCAAAAGAAAAACAGTCATTTTAGCCTGCTGTCACACAACCTGTCCCAGTTCTGGGGAGCTCAGTGCTGCAGGTTTTGCTGCAAATACCTCTGTTGTGCTGGCATCCACTGTGAAGATGGCCTGGTTTGAGTTGCGTGCAGCAGCTGGGAGGTGCTGGCTGGATCCCTCCACAGCCGGGGTGTGTGAAATGGAGCAAGAAGCAGAACTTCCAATGGCAGCAGAGAGAGAGGCAGAATCCCACTGAACCCATGAGTTACCAATTTTGCTGGTACAAAAGTTACGAGCTGTCAGAGAAGACAAATAGTAAGAGCTCCACTTCTCTCCTGTGAAAAGATAAAGGCCAGCAATGCGGCTGTAACAGTCTGCTACAAGAGTATCAGAGGAATGAATTAAAGAAAAAAAAAGCTGTCAGCTGAAACAACTGTCAAATAGTCCCAAAATACATGCTTCTAGATTTTAAAAGAAACTACAAGAAAATAAAGTCAGTGAAACTAAAGAAAACAGAAACTATTCTAATAAATGTATCTTTTTGAATCACAACCACTGGAACACACAAACTCACTCCATAGGCTAAAACAACTTGCCAACCCATAAGTTTTAACCAGACTAGTTAATTTTTATTTTTTACTTAGCAGTTTTTAAAATGTTTTGAAATACCTCAAACTGAAAATGAAATGGTCATTAAATAATTGCAGTAAGTGCTCAAGCCCTTATTAAAAACTGCATTATTTGGAAGCCACTTAACTAACTGTTTACAGTATGTGACAATGAAATACCTGTGTCCACACCAATGTTTTAGGCTACGCAGTGCCAAGTGATTGTACTACAACGTTCAAAGATTCTGTGAGCACCTATCCAGTAATGTTTTCCCTATAAGCTCTCCCAGCCTGCAGTAATCCACGGCTCAGGTATTTACTTAAGTGCATCCTGGCAGATACTTACTGCTGTTACATCCACATTTGAGGAAGGGGAAGAGGAAGATCTGCAACTGCCTGAAAGCTTCGAGGGAACTCAGTCTCACAACACCGTGCTCACCTGGCAGTGATGCTCTAAGCTGGCAGAGTCCAGAGAGACGACTTTTCCTGCTTTTGTTGCCCCAGGGGAAGGATCTACTTAGCTTATCAGAGTCATTCAAGTGAGTAAGGACTAAGCCTGCTGATGAAGACAGAAGGCTCCCTTCAGAGAGGCTGAAAGCTTTAGTTGCCATGATCACACTCTGGTCGCCACACCACGCCTAGGGAGCCACCATCTGCAACAGAAACAAAGGACACGGAGTCAGGCCCACAGCAGGGACTGGCACTGGCAGGTAACGATGCCTTTAAACCCAAGACGTAGCCCTGCAGGTGACGGCAAAACGCTTTCTTGAGTGTCCTGCTCTATGTTTGGTCTGTGTGGTAATTACCCAGAGGTGACTGCTGACTTAGCATCTTGCCCAGGTGAGGCTTCCATCCCTCTACGGACTATTCACTTAAGAGTTGGATTCGATGATCCTTCTGGGTCCCTTCCAACTCAGACCATTCTGCAGGACACGCGTGACCGACAGGACGCCGCCACCACATTTCTTTCTGTTAGAGCTGCTAAGCACCCATCCAGCACCCCCTCCCCCTTTCTGCTGGTTTTGAAATCAAAAGTTTTGGGTAATTTGTAAAGCCATTCCCAGTTTTGAACCAGCAAGTGTAGCGCTGCCTCCCTCCCACCCAGGGTGCAGCCCGGACCCCCGCGGCCCCCACCGGGACAGGACTGGACAGGACGGTCCGGTCACAACCACGGCCGCAGCTCCTCACGGCTGCCCGCCACAGCCGGAGGGCGTGAGGGAATGGCAGGCGGGACTCAGCAGCACCCAATGAGCAAAGGCATTGTGAGAGGGGCACGGAGAGGAGCAAATGGGGCGCCAGCGCGGGAGGAGGCAAAACAGCTCGAGGGCCCGGGAGTTCGTTGCTCCCGCCAGCCTCCCCTTCCCCGCCGCCGCCGCGGCGCGGTGCCCCGCGCTCCGGGCCGTGGCCCGAGGCAGCGCGGCCGACCTGCTGCGGGGGCGGAAGGCTGCAGGTAGAAGGCCCTTCCGCAGGGCGACAGCTATCCTCCGAAGGGTTTGCAGACGGAAGGACGAGGCCGAGAGCAGCGCGTATCGCGTCCGGCCCGAAGCGACGGTGAGGGGGGAAGCAGATCCCGGCCGCCTCCCACCCTTCCTTCAGAGAACTACAACTCCCAGGAGGCCGCGCGGGGGGCAGTGGGCGGGGCCCTGCCCCTCCTCCTGGGCGCGGCAGCTGCGGGCGATTGGCTGGGGCGCGGCGGCAGTGCCGGGCTCTGATTGGCTGGCGCGGCGGCGGAGGCAGTTTCCGGAAGGGGCGGTGGGAGGAGGAGCGATATGGCGGCGGAGAGCGGAGCGGGGCCGCAGGAGATGATGGAGGGTGAGAGCCCGCCGGGGCTGCCGCGGAAGCTGCGGGGGTCGGGCTGGCGCGGCCGGCTGCTCCAGCGCCGCCGCTACTGGGGGGTGCGGCTGCCAGCTGCGCGCCAGGAGGGCTTGTGGGCCCTCCGCGGTCATGCGGACCCCGTGCGTCCAGCCCTAGGGCCACTGCCCGGGGCGCCAGGCCCTGTCGGGGGGCCGGTGTGTGTTAGCGCCTGGCGTGATGCCCAGGGGCTCCGTGTGCTGGAGGGAGAAGGAGTGGGGTTTTGGAGATGGCCGTGACGTAAAATATAAAGATAATAAGAAAGAAACCTTCTGGATAGCGCTGGTTTGCCTTAGTCCCCTAGTGAAACGAGAGTAAATACTGAGGGGGGCCAGCGAGGAGCTTCTTGTGGTACAGGCTCAGGGTGGCCACCGGAGCTGTGGCTCGGTGAATGTGAAGGGATTTGTCAGGTTGTTCTGGGGAGACGGCTGCTTTTATCTTGGAGGATTTTTTATTGATGGCTTCACTTCTTCGTGTCATTGGTACTATTGTACATGATACTGATTTTTTTTTTTTTCCCCCTAAAAGCTCTTAAAATGTAATAGTTCTAATTCCATCTCCGTAATCTTTGGAATTGCACTTCATTGATCTAAGAAATTTCCTTTTTCCTCCAGTCTTCTTCCCAGATTGTTGGTTTTAGGAAGATGTGATGGGAGGAAAAAGTGCATCCAAAATCAAAGTAGAAACAAGGGGTAAGAGGCCTTTTATTTAAGACTAAACCTTTCATTTAGATAACTTAGGATTTCTACTAACTGCGTAGTCGTTTATGTGAATCCCGGTTATTGTATCTGCTTGCTGCTCCTCCCCTGTGCCCCGCCAGTGGAAAAAAAAACCTAATTCTGCCCTTCTGTGTCTCGTGCAGTTGATAAGAGGATCGAGTCGGAGGAGTCGGGAGACGAGGAGGGGAGGAAGCAGGCGGTTCGCTTGGTGACAGAGCTCAGCCAGCAGAGCCTGCGGGATGAGCAGAACGGCGAGAACTCCGCAGGTACCGTGTCAGCCTCGCAGCTGCCTCCAGGAGTCCCCGCCGCGTGTGTACAGCCTGCGTCAGCCCCTTGTGCTCCCCGCGGCTGGGTATCCGTGGGAATCTGCCATCTTCTCGAAATTTCAATAAATTGCAGTGTTGTCGTTGCTAGAATAAAGTTGCCTGCTTTTTATGGGACCGTTAGCGTTAGGCCTTTGATTTTTTTTTTTTTTTTCTTATTTATTTACCCAGGCATGTTTCTCTTAGAAACGTTTAAAATCAAAATGCAAGCCATTTTTTATTTGTATTTTTCTTTTATGGAAATTTAGAAACTTTATGTGGAAAGATGCTGGAAATTTTCATTAGAATTAATCACAAGGAGCTTTTCATAATTCTACCTTACTTCATTTAGTTTTTAGCCTAAAGAATTGCCAGGTTCCTTTGGAAGGCAACAAAGACTATTTCTAGATGGATTGAAGGAACCTGCCCATTTTATTTTTTTAATTTGAAAGTTCTAAGGCATATCAAAATTATATCTTTGACTCCTCTCCTACTAAACTTTTCCTACTGCTCTTACTGTTTGTATTAGAACATGGGGTAGAGATATTGACAGGCTTTCTTAAGCCTGTCAATATTTGATGGAAGGGTTTCCAGCGGCTTGCATGGAGTTTGTCAGAGCAGATCCATTTCTGCAGACCCTGTGTGGTGATTTGATCCAAGCTGCAATTTGGTGCAATCTGAAGCGTAACATCATTCTTTTGACAAGAGATGTCCATGTGATTATTATTGGTCTGATACTGGAAGGGAAATAACGAAACAACCTTTAGTTCTTTTTGAAGAAAAGATCCCTCCCCATCCTAACCTTGCCCATTGGGATTTGCCAAAGTCTTTTTCAAACTGGTAAATTGTTACTAGAATTTAAAATCTCATCTCATAAGTAAATGCACTCTGTATAGGTCTGATTTGTTGTTGATAGTTTAAACCCCCTAAATATTGATAAAGAAATGCTCTTCCACGGGCAGGTCATGGCTTTGCAAGCTGTGCATCCCAAGCACTGTGCAATTAATAGAACCATGCAGGTCAGACAGAGCTTTCTTTCCTTTGCATGCCTGCAATCCTGAGTGTTTGCTCAGCTGGCACGATTTAGCTGTCTGTTGGAGGTTGTATTTTGCACATTGTTCCCCTGGGAATTCTCTGAAAGGAAACACAGAAGTGATGTACTTTTACTCTAGTGAAAGCAAGAAAAACACATTCAGATTTGTTTGCTGAATTACATTTGTGTACTGTTTAATATAATGACTGTATTGTTACTTTTTCCAAACTGTAAGCATTCAGAAAAGTAGGGCAGGAACCAAGCAGAGGAATAATTTTTGAACATCTGAGATGGTTTCCATGGCCAACTTTGAGTTTTTCAGCTGAAAGGAAAATGCAGAATTTTCCACATTTTTTTTTTCACAGAAGATCTTAAGTAGAAAGAGCTTGAGCAGCTGAAATTTCAAATTCATCATTTAGCTAATTCTCTGAGGAACAGAGCCTCTAGTTAGAAAGCTTATAACTGCGCTATTTATAATATTTTTCATGCATATGCACTTAAAAAGTGTAGTTAGGCTTTTTGTTGATTGAAATGCTTGTGGTGCTGTGAACTTACGTAACTCGGTAATGACTGTTCCTGCTGTGGAATTTGGGTTTTCTGAATGGTAGATCTTTTTTTTTTTTTTTT
>WEKY01021242.1:282186-314746 GCA_013390045.1 Picathartes gymnocephalus
TTTTTTTGCTTCACAGATGAGTATCTTCTACCCAGGATACACCACATGGTTATAATGTGGCTACAAAGTGACAGCCACATCTACCAGGTGGAGTTTTGCATCAGTGCAATAACACTGTCTCCTCTGGTCATTTCACAGGCAATTGAAAACATCGACACCTTGGCTAATCTTGACAGTCTGTTCCTTGGAAAGAATAAAATCACCAAGCTCCAGAACTTGGATGCGCTGACGAACCTGACTGTGCTCAGTATACAGGTACTGCTTTTGGTCTGGAAAGCCTCAGTGACAGGAACCACCCTGTGATTTAGGATCAGCTCTTCTGAATCACAGAATCCCAGAATGGTTTGGGTTTGAAGAGACTTTAAAGTCATCCCCCCCCCTGCCATGGGCAGGGACACCTTCCACTATCCCAGGTTGCTCCAAGTCCTGTCCAGCCTGGCCTTGGACACTTCCAGGGATCCAGGGGCAGCCACAGCTTCTCTGAGCAACCTGTGCCAGGGCTTCACCACCCTCACAGAGAAGAATTTCTTCCTAACATCTAATTTAAACCTGCCTTCCTTCAGCTTAAGTCCATTCCCCCTTGTCCTATCATTACCTACCCTTGTGAAAAATCCCTCCTTGTAAGCCCCCATTAGCAGGTCTGCAGTGTTAGAGTCAAACTCCTTGTACTGGAAGCAAGTGTGATGTTCTTTGTGTTTTTTCATCCTTTCATGCTACTTGAGATTGACTGACACTGATAAAATTATAAAACAAATATTCGATTTTTATGGAAGAAAGAACAGGAAATGAATGTTATCTCCCATTTCCTTCCCGAAACATTGTTTCCTAATGTATTACAATAACATCAGAAGCGTTACAGGAGGGAGTCCTTACAATGGCAGTGGCTCAGTTGTCACTGCCTTCTTACTGAAGAGGCAAGAAATGGGAATAAGCCTGTGCTAAATGCAGTCTGTCCTTAATGAGCTTTTGAAAAGCTTCTTCCTTTTTAAAGGGTGGAATAAAAATTAGCTAATTTCTTTCACGAAGTCTTCTTATCCGTATGACAATGCTTGTGCATTCTAGTATCTCTTAAAGCTGCTGGCAGGACACACTGACTACCTTCTGTGGTACCTGTATGTGCCTTTATTCTACGGGACATAAAGAATCAGCTACAGCAGAGAGCAGTGGAATTAGGGTGGTGTGCCTTCCTCTCTGACCTTCCCATTTATAAAAACTCCTACAGAATGAATGCTGTTCATGCACAGGCCTGTTGTTTGTTAAGACACCAAGTGGAAAACTTTCAGGCTGCAACTTTTGATGGGAAAGGTCAGAGTCTGATTCCTGCTGGAGACTGGGACTCCCATGGAACTCCCTCATGCATCAGTGGTGCAGAGATCAAACAGCTGAGTTCACCAGATCGCTGTGGGCCCAAGCTGATTATTTCCCCTTCCTAACCATACTTTAGAGGAATGGTTTTCCCTCAGTGAGTCACATGGGTTTGGGTTTGTTTGGAGTGGTACTAAACAATCTGCTGCACTTCCAGAACAACCGGCTGACCAAGATTGAGGGGCTGCAGAGCTTGGTGAATTTGCGGGAGTTGTACCTCAGCCACAACGGCATTGAAGTCATCGAGGGACTGGAGAACAATGTGAGCAGGCTTTGGCTTTTGCTGGCTGTGCAACACTATTGTTGCCCTAAACTGCTTGTGTTAGTGGCTTTTCTGGAAGTTTTTGTTCTTCAATTTCCCCAGTTACATGTGGGTTCCTGAGTATCTTCAGAGACCACAAATATCCAAGTGTTTGTTATATGCTAAAATGTCTTGTGTGGGTAAAGATCCTCCAGATATTTTGGAGTAGAATTATTTTCATGACATGGGGAAGGGAAGCCCAGGATGTGGTTGAAGCAGTAGCCTGGCTGATCCTCAGCCATAGGAGTGCTCCTGGACACAGCTGGCTGGCTGCTGCAGCCTTTCAGACAGCAGCTTGTGGCTGACCATGAGTGCTTTTCAATAGGAAAAAACCAGAGCTGGGAGTAAGAGAGGCCAGCCATGGCACACAGCTTGCCTTCCTGTCAGTCTACATGTCTATCTTTCTGGATGGGATGGATTTCGTGGATCATTTTCATTCTCACCCAGCAAAAGTTGCTTCTAAAATTGTTGAGTTTCCTGCTGCTAAAAGTTTGTTCAGCTCTGCTGCTCAAGGGGACACTTTGGATTCTAATTTTTAATTCTCCTCTAAATGTACTCTAAGGAAAGCTCAGCTTTTAGGAACCCTTGGCTAGCAATGGCCATCCAGCCAGTAACTGCCTTCATTTTTTGTCACATGGCTTCTGGGAGCTCAGGAGCCCAGCTTAGTTCAAAACAATCTTCCTTGTTCTATGTAGGCAGCAGGAGTTGAGCTGAATGTGAGCAGCTGGCAATAACGTGTCTGCTCCTGACAGGTTCCAACTCTGGGCCTGAAAAAAGCGGCACAGAGAAGATGAAAGGCAATCTGCTCTAATAGTTTTGTGTTTGCTTTGTCTAGAACAAACTCACAATGCTGGACATTGCAGCCAACAGAATTAAGAAGATTGAGAATATCAGTCACCTAACAGAGCTGCAGGAGTTCTGGGTAAGCACAGGCCAGAGCTGTTCCCCAAAATGTCTGTACCACAGTGAGGGAAACCCTTCTGATGTGGTTGTGGACATGTGTGCCTTGGAGTGAACTCCTCTAGTTCTGATGATTGGCTGTAAGGTCTTGACAGTCTGCATCAATAAAGTGGGGTGATTTTCCCTAGGGAAAAGGAAGAGCTTTAAAAATTCTTTGCTGAGTGGTAAGAAGCCTGTCTCTGCCAAGGAGATGGGCCCTGCCTTCATGCTCAGGTTGGTTATGAAACAGCCCACATGTCCTATTTCTGCAGCTCATCTTTCTGTTTGTGAGCATGACAGAGTACCAGGGGAAGCACAGAGCTTGCTCAAAGCAGAGTTGGTATGTTTATGATGTTATAAATATGAGGAGAACAAAACCATCTTCTGGTTCCGTTCCTATGAGGTGAACAGCAGCTTAGGACTGCCTCTGTTTCTTTCTGGCACCCTGAATTGCTGAGCTCTTTGTCTTTCCTAAGTCAGGTCAGGAAATTCACAGAGATACCCTGATCTGGAGCATCAGCACCATGCCATGTTTGGGAGCTGTGTACAGATCTGCTTACGTGAAAAAATGGAGAAGCAGCAGCAGATGTTCATGAGCTGGCACGTGCTTCAGCTCTTGTAGAGTTTCTTCATTCAAGGCTGAGAACAAGAGTTGTGCTGCATAATGTCTGTCATTTGGAGTTATTTAAACTCATGGGCAGATGCTGAGAGAAAAGGAGTGGAAAGCAGCTTCAAATGAAACCCAGCTAGAGTCTGGAGCCCAGGCTCCTCAGATCCTTTTCCTCACCTTGCAGTGCAGTGTTAACCTGTCCATTCCTGTCTGTAAGGAATTCTTGAAGGAGCAGGACTGAGGAGCCAGTTTAGTGTGACATCTTCTGGGCAGCAGAAGTGAGGCAGTGCAGTGTGGCCTGTCCTGATCCTGTGCAATTTCCTCCTGTCTTCCTCTTTGCTGTTGCTCTGCTTATGGGAGGTCTCTGCACTGGTTGCACTTGTACCGAAAGGACAGGCCAGATCTGAACTTCTCCGGATTCCTTTGCAAAAACACCAGTGTGTTTAGGGTCCTTTGTCAGAGCAGAGCACTGGCCAAGATCTGTTAGCTGGGCATGGAAAACGCCCTCCTGGCTTTGTTCCACTTCAACACCACATTTTAAAAAACTGATCCGTTTGAAAACGAGCAGGGCAGAATTTTCAATGGAAACCGTGTTGTATCTCCCAATTTATGTTTTTTTTCACTGACTGCACAGTTGAAACCACATAAAAATGTCCTTAAATAAACAGAATTCAAATTCCCAGACACTGTGATAGTCTTCTAGCAGTTTCCCAGAAGCACATCCCCAGTGGAGGGGACTGAGACATCTGAAGGTTGAGTGGCTTGGCTGAAGTAACACTGGATGAGCTGTAGCAGAATGAGACAATCCAGTGAGTTTTTTTGTATTTTATTTGAAGGTGGCATTGCTGCAGTGACTCTGTATCCAAAAGCAAAGGGTGCCAAGTGTCTCAGGGTTGGACAGCTTGTGCCTACCTTGCAGCTTTGCTTCCTTGTTGGACAGCTGAAGCACTCATTCCTTTGTGTGGAATTGCTGAGCCAACCATGAGGCAGGAGAAGAACCCAAATCAGAGAGCTTGGCATTTCCTCTGGAGTGTAGAAGCAGTTTTTGCAGGGAAGTTTCTGTAGAGGAGAGAGGAAAATGTTGCTTTTCTTGTCAGTATGGGACCTTTTTTAATGTTTCCTGAGAAGTCATAAAAAGAAAGATGGATGTCACAGTGGAAATAAATGATGATATAAAGATTTCCAGCCCATAAATGCACAGTGGAGTGGGAGAAGGTGTAAAGACTGGCCTGGTGCCTTGCAGGGTCTTCCCCAGCACAGTGGTTGGACTGGATCTGCTGTCTGAAGGGTGGAGCATCTGACCAGAAGCCAGGACAATGTGGGGGAGCTGGGTATAGTGCTGAGGCCTGGGATGCGAGACAGGAAAGCTCATGTCAGAGGTTCCGGGGGCAGCAGGATGTTGTAGACCAGGCGCTGATGAGCATGAAGCCTGTGCAGCGGTGGTGCCCTGGTAGCAGTGATGCAGCACCAGGACTGCTTTCCTTTTTTGTGAGGGGTACCTGGGGGTGTGACCATGCCTGTGTGTGCTCTGCAGATGAATGACAACCTGGTTGAGAGCTGGAGCGACCTGGACGAGCTGAAAGGAGCCAAGAATTTGGAGACTGTATACCTGGAGAGAAACCCCTTGCAGAAGGACCCCCAGTACCGGCGCAAAATCATGCTGGCCCTCCCGACTGTCCGGCAGATCGATGCCACATTCGTTCGATTCTGAGCCTCTTGCTGCCCTCTCTCCCCTGCCCTCCTCCAAGAAAATGTCCCAGTGGGGTTTTTTATCCACTCACCACTCCCCAGGCCTTCAGTACACTGACACACACAGGGCAAAGAGTCAGTAAGAAGCACTGAAACCAGGTCTTGTGTACAATGCACTCACTGTTTTTGAAATGTTGTTATTATTATTATTAAATCTTAACACAAGAGCCTTCAGTGTGCCTGTGTTTTTTATTTCATGGGGGAGGTTTTACCAGAATGTGTTTGCAGCAGACTGAAGCCATGTGAGCCACGTGCTGACCACTGTTGACTCTGACACACGTTCGGGTTAGGAATGTCCTTGCAAACACCATGTCCAGATCAAGGCTCAACAGTGGTCTATAAAAATGTGAAAAAAGATCTGATGAAGATCCCCACCCAGTTAGTTACCAGGTATGAGTCAGTGCTAAATACCTGGTGGTACAACATGGAGCTGCAGGCAGAGTAACCTTTTTGTACTCATGTTTTTACACTCGTGTGTACTTTGTTTTTAAACACAGCTACAAGCTCATGAAAGGATTGGGGACAAACTGGTATTAATGTATTAATGGTGAGCAAGGTAAGGATTTGGTAGCACTTTGTAGCACACGGTGTTCGCCATTAGAAAATCTGAATCCTGCTTCCACTGAAGGTGGCAGTGTGGTATTGCTGTTCCTCTGCACATGTGTTTGATCTGGGCAATTGAACAGCGTCTCTCCAGCAGCTGAAAAAGCCAGGGAAGCACTTGCCATCTGTGGCTGTGTTTGTCCAACAGGTCTGTCATCAGTCCAGGGGAACAAGGAAAACACAGGAGGCGTGCTTGAAAATTTGCTCTTGGTGGTAGTTTGATTCATTCTGATCTGACATGGATTTGAATCTTTGAATGAGTGGGATGAATCCCTTCTGCAGCTGGAGACCAGGAATATTAAGCAGGACACTGTGGCCCTGTAAGAGATTTTAGTTCCCCTTTGTGGGCTGTGTTGGATTTGCTCACCAGCAGCTCTGCTGTGGATTGTGATGCTGCTGGAGGGGCTGTGGTGACTGGGATTGACTGGGGAACTTGCACCCCACCATTCCACTGAACTGGGAATGTGGTGAGATGAGTTGCTTTGAGTCTCCCAGGGTGCCACGAACTCTCCCTGGGGACTGTAGATGCAGCATCTCAGTTACTTTGCGACCATTGGTGCTGTGCCACCACATTGTCCTTTGGCTGGCAGCGCCTGGCACGCAAAACACAGCTGGGATTTTCCCCAAAGTTGCAAAACCCAACACAAACTGTTTTTTGTAGGTGTGAGGTGAACACAGTGCTTAAATCTTCCTGGGTGCCACAAAATCCTGGTGCCTTGGCCAGGCACCAGCCCCTCCAGGGTGCAAGGGGGATCTGCTCCCCCTCATCGCTGCCTCTCTGTGAGTCCCACTGAGCCCTCTTTGCTCAGGGCCACGCAGGTCCCCACCTCCACCTCAAACAAAGGCAGGGCCTCCTCCAGGCTGCTCGGAGGAAGGTATTTGTAAATGGGGAAGGTTCCTGCACACCCATCCACCCTCCTCCTCCTGTCCCCAGTCTGCCCCTCCTACACAGGGAGCCTGACTTTCCCCAAGAGGGGAAGCAGCCATCAACAGGAACAACAGGGGGGCACTTCCCACTCTCTCCCCTGCGGAGGAGAAGCAGAATTAGGGTGCGAGGACTCCTCTGCCATGTGCCTGCTGGCACGCAGATCCAGCTCTATGGGAGAAACAAGCAGGGCAAGGGCCTGGGCAGCAGGTATGGAGTAGAAGCTGCCAGTCTGGGGCTTGTGCTGGGAGCTGTGGGAGAAGGGCAGGATGCAACAGACCCCGGTGCCTTCATCCAACTTCTCAAGCAGTGCCTGGCCTTGCAGCTGATTCCCCACCACACTCCCTCCCCAGCTACAACACAGGGCTCAGAGGTGCCTGTTGGGCTGTTGTGGGGATTGGGGGTTTTTGTCACTGTCTGCCAGGAGCGATAACCTAGTGCTGCCCCAAAGGAGCGCTGCTGCCAGGAGCTCTGGAGAGCTGGGGCTGGATTGCTTCCTCAGCAGAGATACATGTCCGTGTGCTCCAGATGTCATAAGGATTTCTCTGTGTGATGGAGGGGTTTTTGTGGGGTAGATCACCCCAGAGCTTTTCAGGACACGGATGTTTTTCCTTAGGGAGACTGTGCCTGGCACGTGTCACCCCAGCCTGCCTGACTGGTCTGACCACGGCTTTGGGAAGTCACAGGACCCAAACCAAGCAAAATTCCATGCTGACATGCAACCCCCTTGACTTGGTAAATGTTTTGTTTAGCAGATCCAGGTCCACGTTGTCCACCCACTTCTCTAGGTCCTGGGGCCCTCACTCATGCCAGGGCTGAGCGTGTGCTGGACACGTCTGTGTGAGGGGTAGTGGGGAGGGTCACTGGACACCATTGTGGAGGGAGGTGCTTTTGTGAAAAATAAACCCCCCTGGGGCCTGGTGACCTGTGGGACTTAGGTCCCAGCAGAAGCTAGCTGAGGGCTGGTTCTGCTGTGCTCTGGCATGGCAGGCTGGGAGCTGGAACTGCCAGGAAGCTCGGTCAGTACCTGCTGCACTTTGGCCCTCAGATAGAGAGCATTCAGGGACCAGGGTGGCAGCCTGACCTTGAGTTACTGGCAGCTGCATCACCTCTGAGGTAGCAGCTGCTGAGCCCAGCTTGGTGGCCCAGGGTATGGTGTCAGGCCAGGGGTAAGGACTCGCCACTGCAGCCAACCCACACATCCCATCCACCTCCAGCATTTGGGTTTTGCTATGGGATGTGTGATTGCATGGCTGGTACCTGACATTGTTGAGGCTGTAGAGGTTAAGATGAAGCATGAACAGTAACTGGCCAAAGAGGCTCTAGCTGAGAACAAGGTGGGCTGCAGCAGGTCATCTCCCTCCTCCTCTAAAGCCTTTTTTGCTTTATGCTCACACTGAGGCACTGGCAAGCAGGAAGGCAGCCCTGGAAGAGGCTGTGGCTGCTCCTGCCAGGACAAATGCCAGCTCCCCGTTTCTGTGTTTCACATCCTTTTGAAGAGAGGGGAGATAAGCAAGGCCAGGGTCATGGATCCAGCTGCAGGCAGGGACTGGGAAACTGAGCAGCGGACCAGCAGCTGACCATCAGGGCATGCCTACAGCCCAGGGCACAGTGCTGGGACAGAAGAGCTGCTGAGCAGTTCCTGCTGGGCCAGCAGCTGTGCCCTGCCTTCCCTGGCCACCTGGCACCTGGCATTTGGGGCTGGCTGTTGCTCAAGGTGGGAAGGGACACAGTTAGCTCTGTCTGTCCCAGTTCATTGCTATTACTGTGTACATGACCTGGCAGGGGGGGAATCAGAGCAGTGTCAGTCACAGAAGGCAGAAGAGAGGCTCTGGTTGTGGAGTAGCCAAGCAAGGGGGACCATGGCTGGTGCCTCCCCCCTCCTCCCTTAAACCAGCAGCATTCCTGGCACCAGCTGCCTGGAGGTAAGCAGCTTTGTATTTCCCTAGGCAGAAGGCACAGCCCCTGCCCCTTTCCTGCTCTCACCCCTTTCCTTAGATGCACTCACTTGCCATGCGAGTCCCACCCCATCAAGGGCATGGCCACAGCAAAGGCTCAGGTGTGCAAATTTTTAGCCCTGGCTAAATCCAGCCCACCAGCAGAAATAATATCCACCACACTCTGAGCTGTTTCAGGTTTTATTTTAGAATTTATAAAATTCCAGTGTCATCCATACTCATGAGCCTTTTTACATGTTTGCATATAGTCTCCAAATTCCAAAGTTAAGGCCAAGGGATCATTGCTATGGAAACGTACAATATGGAAGACGTCAAAGAGAAGAAATGGACACATGCCACAGTCTGCTGCGGAAGGAGGGTGGTGAGGGGACAGTACTAGGTACAATCACTTCATGACCTTCTTTAGAGTGGAAGGTTGGGCTGTGGGGCATGAGCCCAAGGCAGTGGGTGCCCTGGTTGTAACTCAAGCCTTGCTGTGCAACTGGTGAGGGCACAGGGCATAAAGAGGAGGAGGGGGTGATAGGCTTGGTAATGCAGACCTAAGCTACAGGGTATTAACCGTTTCCTGACAGACGCAGATGGGAAGGTACCACCCTAGTTCCCCTTTTCCCGTGCTGGAGACAAGGCCACCCTGTCCTTCAGGGGCAACCAGGCACCCCACAATGGGCCATGGTCCGTTTCACTTGGTTCTCAGACTAAAGGAGAGCATTGTGAGGTTTTGGTTTGACTTCTGCATAGCAGTCTCTGCCAAGAAGAGCTGGCGCAGGAAGGAAAAGCATCAGCATCTTGGGCCTGTCCCACGGAGGGAAAGGCAAGGCAGCTGGGCTCAGCCTGCCACAGTTGTGCTCTGTCAGTAGCATTAGAGAAGAGATTCTAGGGGCTCCTGCTTGTCCAAGAGCTGAAGCAGCTGGGACAGAGGAATGGTTCAGACTACAAGCTCTGTAGGACTGATGCAGGGAAGTGGGGCACACAAAAACCCCACGCTACACGCCTCCCTCCACAAAGATGTTTTCCTCTCGCTTGCTGGGGGAGCTCAGACATGACATCCTTTGAACAAGCTGTGGCAGGGCCCAGGTGCAAGTGGCCCGGAGACAGATTACCCTCTACCACATGATGGAGGCCTCAGGAGGGCTCAGCACACATGTCACCCTCACAGTGTTGTTGGAGCAGAAGCCTGGCTCACACAACCTCTGCAGCCCAGGGCTATGGCACAGCTGCACCCACTGCCCTGGGGCCAAGCCCTGTGCTAGCTCAGCGTGCAGTCCTACGGATTGACAGCCTGCCTCAGCACCACCATGCTCTGCTTCCCTCTGGAGCAGCTCTCACACCGTGTGGAGACACAAGGCTCCTCTTGCTTCTCCTCCACGCTTCTGTTATGGCTGCCTAGGTGACAGCTGGAGTAGCTGCTAACCCATGACCATCAGGAGGCCCCCATCATACTGATGTTTGAGGTAGAAAGAAGGCAATAGGAACGGTGTGACTGCCGCTCATGCTGAGCTCTGCTGCAGCACTAACAGCAGGCTACAGCTTTTCCAGGCTGTGTGTCCCACCAGCTGCTCCTGAGCCATGTCACTGCAGAAACCTCGGCCGAGCCAAACCCGTCCCATCCAGCCACAGTGCCGTGTGCTGGCTCTCCTGCCTGCTCACACTGCTGGGAAGGGGGAATGAGGAGTGGGGTCTGTCATCAAGCACTGGAAGACTGGTCAAGTGTGCAGGCTGGGGCTGTGCTTGGTGCGGCACAGGCATGCGCGCTCGCTGCGTTCACAGGTGTTTTCCTGACCAGGGTAGCCATACATTGTTCTGGCCCCTTCCATTTCTGTTGTCTCTACAGCCTATTGAAGGTTTTGTTTCTTTAAAGAGCAAATTTCTGACCTTATCGATTATTTTAAGCTCTCCCCACAGTCAGCTATCAGCATTAAATGAATTTTTGGCAGTTAAAAGGAAAAAAAGTTGATTGCACTCTACAAAGGTAAGGTAAGGCCTGGGATAAACACAAAGGAAAGAGGGCAAACGTTTTGGCTTTAGAAAGTCAAGGAAATTTATTTCCTGAGGTCATGAGACAGGAAGTAGATTCCTAGCCACAGTAAAGGAGGTCTCCTAATGAAGGCGAGAATGCCTAGTCAGACATGCTCAAGAGAGCAGATTGCTCTGCTAGCGCTTGGGAAGCTGCAAATCTTAGCCACTTGGAGTCAATTATGAAGTTTCTAACAAAAACACACACATTTAGTGTTTGAATCTGAGTGGAAGTCTTGTTCCAAAGGAGGAAAGAGATGAGGGCGGGTCCTAGACATGATGATAGCTGAGGGGAGCAGGATGGGGTCTAGCACTCCAGACACCATTAGGAGACCTCTTGGGACAATTGATTTGTGCTCCAGCCGCTGGGTCAGATTTCAGACAGGAAGTTTTTGTGGCAGGTTAGTGTCAGGTCAGCGGGCTGGAGGAGTTTCTGCTTCCAGGTCATTATCGTTTGGGTCCCCAGGGAAGAGTCTTGGGGGCCACTTGAGCCCCAAAGCTGGGGAAGTCTTCAGAACTGCTCATATCAGGGGCCTAGAGCAAACAAAAAGGGAACAAGTTAAGCCCCTGCCCTGCTGCAAACTTACATGGTGAGGCCCTGAGCTAAGCAGCATCGTTGATATCCCAGGAGGAGGCAAAAAGGATCATTGTGGCCCCAGGACTGCCCAGGGTGGAGGGCTGAGCCATCTAGAGGTGACATTGAGGAGGGTGCAGATAAGGTGCAACGGGCTGCAAGACCAAGCTCAGTAACTGGGCCACTGGAGCAGGGTCAGGCCAGTCCTGCAGCAGCACTGGGGCAGCTGAGGATGAACTGCCACATGTCCCAACTCAAAGCTGAAAACACTGAGCCAGTTCTGTGCTGCAGCAAGAGTCTCAAGTTTCAGGCCCTATCTCTACCCCTAAAAATATACACAACCTGGCAGGACACTTTCTAGTAAGGATCCCCCATTCCCCAACAGCTCCACAGTGGTGTAGCCAGAGTGGATAAGACACTGTGAAAGTATTTTGAAAGCTGGACAGGAGAGCCTAGGCCTGTGCTCAGGCCACAAAGAGCAGCAAAAAGCTGCTTTCCTCTCACCAAGGAGAGAGAGTGCTCTGTGTCCCCAGCACAGACAGAAGTGTCCCCACACCCTGTTCCCCCAGCCTGCAGCACAAGCAGCACTCACCTTCTCGTTGTTGACAGTGGCCCAGGGGGCATCTCTCACCACAAAGCCCTTGGATGGGGCCTTGGACTCTTCATGTGAGGAGGGCTTCATGTACACCTGCATTGCCTCGTTGTCCACCACATCTGCAAGCTGCAGTAACACAACCAGTGAGGAGGGATCTGGATAGCTCCTCAAACTGGCATAAAATGCCCACCCTCCATCTCACCACACTGCAGCCTGTTCAAGCTCAGCAGCCTGTTCTACAATGACTAAAACCAGCGAGTCTGCACTAGTCCTAGGGCCACAACTCTTAACTCGTGCAAACTGCTACAAGGCTACAACATGCACATCCTGGGGTGTCCCAGCATTCTCATTCACTGTCCTCTCCTGGACAAAGGGGACAGTCCAGCTGGCTTGAGGGACAGCTGCAATGGAGGCTGACAGCCACCTGCACAGGGCTCAATTTCTCTGATGCAGTGCAAGAAAATACCACATGGACATAGTTCAGACATCCAGCTCTGTGGCAGGGGAAATTCTTGCTAAGCCTAGGCAGAGATTTGCTGAACACTTACATATTCCTCCTCCAAGTTCAGGATGTGATCAATAGCTTCTTCCACGTTCTCAGGGAGTCCTGTCACAGTCACGCAGTTGGGATCAGGAGCTCCACTCTGGGGAAAGCGAATGTCCACCTGCAACACAAGGAACAGCACAAGCTTATACCTGCTCATCTGAAATGCCAGAGACTCCCAGTGACCCTCATCATTAGAATTACAGATCACTGTCACTGATGCCTTAATTACTGTCTGTTCACAGCCACAAGTCTGTTTCAGACCTCCACAGCTCAGACACTGAGGGGTGAGTAGATATATACCTGGCCCCAAAGCTTGCCCAGTTTCCCTGTGAAGGAAAGCAGAGCAGTCTGTAGTAAGGACCCAATTTCCAGCAGCCTCTGCTGCTCTCACTCCCAGAGGGGCTTGCTGATCTCTGGGCAGCTCCTGAGGGCTGCATTTCTAGACAGTGTCCTCACACTGCTGCAAGCATTTTCACCACTGAGCCATCACCATGAAGCACAATGAGCTTTCTCTGTTTGCCACACAATAATCCTGGCTGACAATCGCTTCACAGAGCTGGCCTAGTGCACCCCATGCACAAGCACTGTGCTCTCTCACACCCTGCCTTCCAGATGGCTGTCAGAAATCTAAACAAGACAGGACCAAACCCAAAGGCTGCTCAGTTTGGGAACCAGTTTGTTTCAATAACTGAGCCCAGCCAAAATTCAAGTCTCCAAAATCCTATCTCTTGGTATCCACATTCACTGCTGCCCCTGCAGTAAAGCCTGCTGCTGATGCCATATGCTATCAGGGCAGAGGTCCCTGACCTTCCCAGAGCTGGTCAACTTTGCCACATCCACAGCCCTGAGAATATGCCATGATTCCCAA
The DNA here is from genome assembly GCA_013390045.1 of Picathartes gymnocephalus. Taxonomy (NCBI): domain Eukaryota; kingdom Metazoa; phylum Chordata; class Aves; order Passeriformes; family Picathartidae; genus Picathartes; species Picathartes gymnocephalus. The sequence continues at coordinate 295,234 of WEKY01021242.1, forward strand.
AGTCAAGAGGATCCACAGTGGCCTAGAGGAAATCCAGAGGAAATCCCCGAGTTAAGCTCAAGCAGCTGGGGGGTCTGGGACAGCCTCCTCACAGAGCCTCCCTGCAAGAGGCCTGGCTGCCCACTTCCAGAGATCAGAGTAGCTGACATACCCACCTCCTCCTCCCTCTCAAGATCAATTGGGACCCTGCCTGCAAGAAACCCAACAAAAGGGCTGCAGAGAGGGACAGAGCTCAGTGCTACTTGCAGGGCTAATCCAGAGCACCAAGGAAGCATTCCCAGGTTCCACATCTGTCTGGGTTCCAAGAAAACAGGAAAAGTTCCCGGCCTGGCTCCCAGAGGAAGATGACTCAGAGCTGAGGTGGTGGGGGGATGCTTCAGGTGGTATCCAGACAGCCCAGCTGCCCTGGGCATACCAGGGTGCCCTGGGCCAGGAATGCTGCTCATATGTTGGTGGAGTTGAAGGTGGGCAGGACAGCGCTGGATTTTTTTTCCACGTCTGATCTCACTGAAGGTGCTCAACAGGCACAAGACACAAGAACCACAAGATGTGAACCTCATTTAGTACCAAGCTCTTGCACACAGGAGAAGGTGGTTGCCCCAGCCCAGCCTGACCTGTGTGGCACTGCCCCAGTGCTCACCTTGAACTCATCCATGATTTTGCGGATGGCTTTTCCACGTGCGCCGATGATGCGTGCGTGAACACGATGGTCCAGAGTCACATCCTCGGAAACCATCTGCTCCAGCTCGCCAACGATCTTCATGATGGCATCCCGGGCAGCCTCAGCATTCCTCTCATAGCCAGTAATGGTGATCTGGTCTTGGGCCTGGGGCACAGAGACATGTGAGAGACCAAGCTCATCAGCAGCTGAGCAAGCTTTCTCCCTGCTAATCCCCTTTACCATCCACCTTATCCAAAGGCAGTGGAGAGAGTTCAGAGCTCTCAAGAAGATGCTCAGAGACAACCACTAGCCATCCTTGCACTCTGTCTGATCTCTCACCTGGCTTTCATCATCCTTGTCGGGGAACTGGATGTTGACCTCATGCTCTGTGCGTATCTGGGTGATCACTGCTCCCTTCCGCCCAATGATTTTAGGGTGATACTTGGGATCTACAGTGACTGTCAGTTTGAAGCTTCGCAAGGCCTGGAACAGCAGAAGCAGAGTGAGAACAGAGAACACACCATGGCTGGTTCAGTGATGTCCACTTAAGTCCCAGAATTTCCTTCTGGCTTCGGAGATGCATGGAACAGATTTTGCAGGGTCACTCTTGAGCACCCAAGCCACTCATCTGCTGGAGCCCTGTGCCTTCACCAAGTTCAGAGGGAAACTACAAACAGGAAACAACCACCCAACTCATGCCTCACCTATTATTCAGAGCTGTGATAAGGATCCAGTGAGGATTGGTAGAGAGAGATTCACAGCACAGTGAGGTTCCCACCCACCAGTGTCTCGAAGGTACATGAAGGTGTGAGAGAGACCTGGACAGTCCAAAGTTACATTCCCAAACTCTCCTGTCAGTTCATGGTAAATGAGCTACCTTTGAGTAACCCATTTATGACCATTCCACACTCACAGAGCAGCTAAGGGTGCCCCTAAAAGATGAGGTGTGCCAGGAGTCTGCATGCAGAGACTGAAGCCATGTTTGGCTGGAAGGAAGAAGGAGAGGCATAGGCCTTACCCGATCCTCTTGTTCAGCTTGCAGCTCCTTCACTCTTTCCAGCAGCCCAACCTTGGCACGATCCAGGTTGGTAGCCAGCCCAGTGATGGTGATGGTATCTGACTGCAGCTCAGGAGCAGGCACCTGGATGTTCACCTGAGTAACAAATAGCAATTATCATTTTGTATCACTGTTCATTCTGTATCACTTGTGATGCCTCTGACTGCAAGCTGGCGTCTTGCTGGTCTCCCCTGACACCAAGACCAGCTCTCACCCAGGCAGCCTAAAAACCATAGAATGATTGAGGCTGTAAAGGACCTCTGTAGGTCATCAAGCTGGGCCACCTGAAGTCAGTTGCCATTTCTAGAGATTTTTGAATAGAACACTGTTTCTCCAGCCCCTGAGCTGGCCTAGAGAGGCCAGGAAACAAATATATGTTCAACACTGCCTGCAGCCAACCTGCAGCAGCCCCAGAGGCTCTGGAGAATTCTCCTGAATGGGTAGGCACAGCAGAGCTGTTTCCCAGGGCCCAGGAGGAAAACAACTCTCACACTGATGAGGAATCCCTGCAGGCACCAAACAAGTCATGTAATAGTCACAACATCAACACCGATCGTACAGCTTCAGCACGAAACCTGCCAAGCCCTGTACCCAGGGTCCAAAACACACAGGGATTGTTTTCCTATTATGGAGCCTTGGATTCCATGGCAGACCTGAGTATGCTGTAACTGTACAAACCCCAAACACAGTCAATTACAGATTCTGAAGGGCAACAACTTACTTCAAATTCATCCATCATTTTGCGGATCCCACTTCCTTTCTGGCCTATGATGTAACGGTGAAGATCAAAGGGAACTTCCACCTCAATGGTGACAGGAACCAGAGCCTGCAGGGGATGGAGCACAGTTTACCAGTGGAAAGAATTCTCCTGTCTTCTCGCTTGCCATATACTTGCCCAAAAGAACACATTGCTGAACAGAGGTACATTCCCTTGTAGTCAGGATACAAACTTGACAGGAAGAGAGAACAGCTGGGAACACTAAAATGACCTGCTGCATGTTTTCCAGTCAAGCCATCTGAAACCCCACCTAGGGGACAGGTTGTTTTCATACCCTTGGCTTCAGTCTAGCAGAGACTTGGAAAACACCACTACAGAAGCATGGCAAGGTCTGCTGAGCCTGGAATGACTCAGCCTCAATCAGACTCCTCCTCTTCCCAGCTGTGCTCCATAAAACAATCACTATCATGCTTTTATGGCAAGTAACCTGGGACTGCTTACAAGCACTAGCAATTACAAGGTCAGGCACTATGATTCAAGCTGCCAGGCTAAGTCACAGACCAGAGGGGCTTCCCTTGAGCAGTGCAGAGCTCCTCCACAGCCAGCACCACTGACCACTTGCATTGCACCTGGACTGAGCAGCTTTTACTACACCACCACCAAAAATTACGTCCAAGAATCACTACCTTCACAGGGTAAGGGGCTGAGAAAGCCACACACCTGCAGTGCCTCCTTTGCTGCCTCACACTTCTCCCTGCGGCCAGAGATGATGATGATATCACACTTCTTCGGAGAGCTGGGATCCGTGTCCTTCCCTTCCTTGCCTTCCCCACCTTCCTCACCATTCTCCTGCACAGCTGGCTCTGCAACAGGGGCTGAAAACATGGAAAGTCTTGTGTTCAATGCACAGAGCCCCCTCCTTGCTCATCATCTCCCTCCTCCAGGTCCTAAGGCTCAGCCACCAATGAGAGCTTAGAGAGACCTCAGTAAGCCCATAAAGACTTTTTTGTCAGGGTAAATCCTCGTTCTCCCTGCACTATCAAGTGACAACATGTTCACGACACCCAGGTCTGCAGTTTGACCTCCTGAAACTGTCCCCTGCCCAAGAGGGCAAGGTTCATGCTAAGCCCAGATACAAGGACACTGCAGGAACACCAGGGATCAGTTCTCTCCATGAATTTTAAGTAGAACATATCCACTGGTACGGAGTGTAGGCTACACTACACTCATTTGATCATCCCAACTACCATGAGAACTTGCATCCATAGGAATACCTGGGTTTTCCTCCCTGTCAGGGAATTTGATCTGGACGCCATAGTCCCGGGTGATCTGCTGGATCCGGGATCCTTTGGGGCCCATAATGGAGCGGTGGAACTTTTGTGGGATGGTGCATTCCATTGTCACTTGAGCTTCCTGTGGGAAAGCAGAGTTGCTCTATTGTGATGCAGCCTCTTTCATACCAGAAAACAGGATACTTGTGTGTGGTGAAATCCAAAATGGACGTAGAAAGGACTCAGAAAAGATAACAAAGGCTGACAGGGGAAGAATTGAAAATTTCCTAGAATTGTTCTTCTCTTAGAGAAGAGCAGAGGATTTAAAGAAGGCTGCCTTCAACCCAAAACGTTAAAGGCTTCCAAGAGCAAAGCTCAAATTCTTTATTACCCTTAAGAGGAGGAAGCATTAGAAGAAATGAAAAAAAATAAAGAAAGAAGGGAAGAGAACAGGTTTGACAGTTGACTGCTTCCAAAAGCCAACACTAACAGTGCAAGAAACCCCTGAAAGCAACCACTGCCCAAGGCCAGACATGGAGAGGGCACAAGGAGGCTCCCATCTTTTAATGTCTAAATGTACATCAAGGAGTGGTCTCCTAATTCCACCCCTAAAAACCAAGAAGATGGTCAGAGGAGGAAATTAATTCATACAGCATTGCTATTTTGGAGCCAGCTGCTACCCCCAGGCCAGGATCCAAAGTCTGCAGACCCTGTATGTTGACAGCAAAGGTTCAAATCCAAGAACTATCACAGGACTTGTTCACATAAAGCTTGGTCATACAGCAGGTTCAAGTAGGACACTGCTGAAGGAAAAGAGTACAGAAGAAACAGTTTTTCTACAACATACCAGGTCCTCAATGATCTCCTGGATGCGTTTCTTGGCTGCCTCCACACAATCCTTGGCTCCCTTGAGGGTGACTTTATCGCTCTGGGTGCCGGAGCGCGGGAAGCTGACCATCACACCACCATATTCATCTGCAATCTCACGCAGAACTTGTCCTCTACGGATGACAAAGTGGCGGTGGTGCTTGGGGTCAACCACCATGGAGTCTTCGACCACATTATCCTGCCAACACACAACAGCCAGTCAACCCCACCTGTCCTGAGTTGGCTGCACTCAACAGCCATCAGCTTACAACCTCACTCCAAGGTAAGGAAGGATCTTTCTGAGCTCCCATAAAGGGCAGCAAATGGTTTTAGGACAAGCAGGTCCTCCACACTGGTTCGTTACACCTTGCCACAGTGAGAGGCAAGACAGTAGAAAAAGTTCATACCAAATTCTTGATGAGGGCCTCCAGCTCCTTTTGTGCCTCTTTGACAGCCTCCTCTGTTCCCATGATGGTGATCAGTTCCTGATCTTTGTCCTCAGAGGTGGGGAAGATGATGCGGGCCCCCGTGTTGTCTCGCACTTTACGGATGTTGCCACCACCCTTACCAATAAGGAATTTGTGGTACTCTGGCTTTGCACGGAGGTCCACAGTATAACTCTTTGTTTGCTGAAAGGAGACAAAGATCCATGGAACATGTCAATATATAGAAAATATCCATCAGCACCAATAGTCAGCATGTAGATATGTTACCTGCACCCACGTGCAGAGTGTTGCAAAAGCAAGGTAGATGCAGTGCACCATTGAAAGTAAAAAAGGTATACAGTGTCTTAAATTAAAAACACTACCCCAAAGATGTTCTCAGGGCCAAAAAACTAACTGTACACTCAGCATGACCAAAGAGAATATGAGCAGAGACTTCCCTGGAAGAAGGGTCTGAACAGCACAAAAGGCAACAAAATCATTTGCTAACTGACTGCTGCAAGCCAGGCCCCAGAGGCAACCAACCAATACCCAGGGAGAACCATGCTCACAGGCTGACCCTAGAAAGCTTGCTATTAAAATGACCAGTCAGTCAGCCACAACTCAGAGCAAGTTCTTGTAACCAAAAGCTCTCAAATCTGAATATATGCAGTGAAATGGAAGAACTGGAGCTGAAATTCAGAGATAAGAAAAAAGTGAAGGAGATCTACATAGTAAACTGTTTCAGAGAAGTGTGGATACCCAAGAACATTCAAACCACAGAAGCAGAGAGCTTTAACTCTCAGTATGTCATCAGCCTAGGCAGGGATGCATTAGACAGTTCTACTTATGAGAGAAGAACTCATTATCACAAGGATGTAATCATCCAAACTGTACTCAAATCCCTCAAAAGAGGATTTTGTTTGACTGATGCCAAAGGCTTCCACACAGACAAAGGGAATCACTTCAACCCCCAAAAAGAAACAGCTGGCCAAACCAACCTGCTCCTTCCCCTGTAAGACAAGGCTCACCTTCTCCTCTGCCAGATGTAGCAGCTGTTTCTTGGCTTTCTCCACATCCTGGGCTGGGCCCCTGATGGTCACAGTGTCACTGCCGGAGCCCTCTGTGGGGAAGTGGATGTGGACTCCACCACACTCCTCCATGATGGAGCGGATGAAGCGGCCTTTGGCGCCAATGAGGGAATTGTGGAGTTTGGAAGGAATAGAGACCTCCACCTCTGTGATGTTGGCCTAAGCAAGGATAGTATTGAGCATTAGTCAAGCTGTAGCAATGTGCTTGCAGACTCTGCTTGCCCTTGCTTTGCAGAGCTGAGTGTGAGAAATATCTGACCAGAGGGAATCGGGACGGGCCACTCCTGACACAGGAGCAGCCACAAACTTCGGTTGAGGAGTTAAGAACAGACTGACATCCATATTTGTCTCCCCCTGCCCTGATCCACTACAAGCACTTCTATATTTGTATCTCCTATAACTCCTATATTTATGTTTTCAAGTCCCTAATCTGCCACAGGCCAATTGTTTCACTTACCAGCTCCTTTTGGATAGCCAAAATTCTGTGGCGAGCAGCCTCACAGTTTGCTCTTTTGCCCGTGATAACAATTGTCTCTGAGTTGCTGTTCTCAGCTGGGAGATCTATTTTGGTGTTGCTTTCTTCACGGATCTGCCACCAAAAAAAAAAATCCCAGCAAAATCATTTGAGAGGTGTCCATGTCAGAAAAAAAGACCTTGGAGGTTTTATTTTACATGACCAATGAGCAGGGGAGACCAGTGAATGAGATTTTGCTGCAGGCAGTCACCATAATGAGCAGTGAAGACAGGAAAGATATCTCACCTTCTTGATGTTGGCACCTCCTTTCCCTATGATGTTCTTGTGAAATTGTTTGAAGATGGGAACAGAAATAGAAAAGCTGTTTTCAACCTGAGAGAAAGGAAAGGAGAATTGAAGATTACACCATCCTGGCAAATGAGGCCCCATCCCAGGAACTTGATAAACAAGCTTCTGACAACAGGCTTAGACCCAAGGAATTCTCTATATGGGACACTTCCAAGAATAAGCAAAGACACGTAACCTTTCCTATACCCCTTAAATAACAGGTATTACCTGCCTGCCCCCATACAGACAGAGCAAAGTCCACAGTTCCCTCCTCTTGTGGTGTGTCAGCCCTGGCCAAGCCACTACAGCACTGCTCTATTCCAGGGTTATCCAGGCATGAAAGAGAAAACAGCAGATAGAAGTCTCCCTTACCAGGTCTGCCACCATCTTTTGCATGTACTTGGTACACTTCTCCACCTCGTTTTTGGGACCTCTGAGTTGGACAATGTCACTCTTGTGTGCAGGGTCTGGGAAGTTGATGATAACCTGCAGGAAATGGTCACTTAGAGTCAACTCAAACAAATGCAAGAATTGTCATGTCAGACATGTGCAGAGGTTGAGGGGATCCTGTACATTCCCTTTCCCATTTGGAAGCAGGTAACCATGTCAGCAGTCTCTAGCCAGAATAACCATCTTCTCATACGTATTAAATGTATGAGCAGACACATATCAGATAGATATTTCTCATACTCACAAAGACACTACATTTATGACTTTAGTGGCCATGTGTCTATTATCAATGTAGGAAATAAGCCCTCTGAATTCCTCATCTCCTAGAAAGCCTTACCTCTGGGAATTTCTCTCTGATTTCCCGGATCCGCTCGCCCTTCTGCCCAATGATGGTCCGGTGGAATTTCTGCTCAATGATTAGGTCCTTGGTGCGTTCATTTTCCTGTGGAGAACAGAGTTCACACAGAGTGTTCAGCAGGAGAGCCACATACTTGTAATGACCAGTTTGCTGCTTGACAGCTTACTTGTCATCAATGTTTTTCCTTTTTTCCTAAACATAATTCACTCCAGGCTAACAGAGATGGGGAGCCAAGGGAATAGAGGAGCTTGCACTTGTCATGAGATCCAACTGCTCAGTGGGCAAGGGGCACACACCTCCACCAGAAGGTTACTAAGGAGCACAAGAACTCAAACCCTGTGGCTTCCCAGGCATCACATCCCACTAACCATACGGGAAGCGAGTTCCAGCAGCTCTTTCTTGGCCTGTTGGACCCCCTGTGGGTCTCCTTCAATTCTGATCAGGTTGCTCTTCTCATTGTCCGGGGGAATGCGCACAGACACCTTGTAGAGGTCCTTAATCCTGTTAACTGCAAGGCAAGGGCTGTGGTGACATACTCTGCTAGGCCAAGACTTGGAAGCAAAGACATCTTGACTAGAGGTTGTTTAAGAAGTACATCAGCCTCTGAGGAAAGGCCAGAGGGGTGGAGTTGAATCAGGGGAAAGTGACTCTTTACCCTGGGGTTCAGTAAGAGCAGATCTGTGCTACACAGGAATCGGTACAATTAAATACTATGGCATCTAAAGGCAACTGTTCACTTGCCAGAGTGAGGCATCTGTTTCTTCCCCAGACAGCACCATATTTAGACTAGAAGATACTCATTCATTTCTAATCCCAAATTCTCTTTTGGGGAGAAACTCACTATGCAGATTTCTACCCACCCCCTCAACTGAGTTCTAAAATGAAATTCACATAGGCCAACTTGAAAAATAGAAAAAAGACAATTCCAACATCCCCAGAACACAAAAATTCTGCCAGGACATGGCAAAGTAATCTGTTCAATTTTCCAAGACATTTCACACATTAAAGCCATCTCAAGGCCTCACTGCCTATTTATGTCCGTGTACCAACTTTACTCCAGAAGGTAAAAAAGGTTGCAGAGGCAACGTAATGGAGGCAGCAGCTTGGTTAAGCTGCAGAACCACGATATGACTGACTAATCACAGAGAGTCTGAGCACAGGAAGGATAAGAAAGGTACCCCACTTACTGTTAGCTCCATTCTTGCCAATGAGGTGTCGGTGGAATTTGTGGTCAATGTTGATTTCTGCATAATCCATCCGGTTGATCTATAAAGAATTGTACAGGGCTAGGCAGGGCAGGCCCCCTCTGCTGCTGCCTGTGCCCACTGCCAGGCACTGACTCCAGCTGCCAGCTACAAGCACTCCTCCTGCTAGTGAGCAGAGCAGAACACTCCTCTGCTTTGAGCTGAGAGCTCCATGCTTGTAAAACATTTAAAGGGACTTAAACGCCTCTCCAGCCGTGACTGAAAGAGAATCTTTCCTTCTCTGCGTCAAAAGACTTAAGATGTGCTGGTGATTTTTTACGAAAAGCCTCATAACCAAGGGTTTTGTTCATCTGCCACAAAACTTGCCTTCTGCAAGTTCTGTGAAGCCTGTGAATATACCCACAGATGTGAGCTACACTTCCTCTCTGCTCTGTTGCCCCACCTTTCCCCACTTTGTTCTTATATACCAGAACTAGAACCACCAACTTACCAGATCCTTGACCATGACTTCAATCTGTTCCTGAGCCACATTCACATCTTCTGTAGGTCCTTCCAAAGTGATTTTGTCTTCTCCTTCAGTGAATTCGATGTGAACCTTGGGACACAAGGCAAGGAAACTACTAACAATTTTCCAAGACACAACAGTCAGTCAGGCCTACACCATCAATCCCTAACACTAAGGGTACACATGGTTTCAGAAGTAGGCAACTTACAATTGTGGCTATATCACAGCGTCTACAGCATAAAGGTTTGGTGCTGTCCTGGAGTCTGCAAGGGCTTTTGAGAAGCTCCTCACCTAGCCTTTCTCCAGATACCATCTAACTCACCAGGGAGAAGCCTCATTGAAGTCAGCATTTCCAGATCTCCTACTACATCAATTCTCCAAATAGTAACACATAAAGCTCCCTTTGTAGGACTCAACCCTTGAAAGTAACATAGGATGGGAAGTGTTCGAGGCAGTAGAATTTGGTAGTTTCCCTGAATATTGTAAGATCTGTGTCATTTTCTCCCTGGTTTTATCCATGCTAGAATACATTTTTCTCTCTACAAAGAGTGAGCTCGATTAAACAATATTCTACTTCAACAGGTGCTAAGCTAATAGCTCATCCATACCTTTGGCATCTGCTGAGTTATTTTGGCCAGGTTTTGTCCTTTCTTTCCAATGATGAAACGATGAAGCCAAGAGGGGGCTGAGACCGAGGAGACGGTAAAACTGTTGGCCTGAGAGACAGAGATAGTGTTTGATGGACAGACTGGAAGAGGCCTCCACAAAAATTCACTTCCAATTCCCATGCTGCACCCTTGTTATTGAGTTCTAAGCTGTATCTCTGACAGCCTGACAGAGACCACCCCCCTCCACCCGTTAGTGCCCAGGGATGTATCTTTGTGGGGCTTTCAACAGAGACCTGGCCCATCTGGTCAATACCTTTGCATAGACTTCAGTCAATGCTTGCCCAAGCTTTTCAGGCTCGCCTCGCAGTATCACCGTCTCCGAGCTACTGTCAGTGGGTGGGATCTCGACAGAGACTCCAGTTTTCTCCAAGATCTCCTGCAGGGAATTACCCTTGGGGCCGATGACATACTTGTGCTGGGACTTCTTCACCTCCACAGCGATGGTAGTAGTCTTCTTTTTCTGTAGGAGCAGAGGCACTGGAGCATCAATCACAAGGGAGCAGGGAAGGACAAAAGTGAAACGAAAAGGCACAAGACACAGTGAAGCTCAGCATCCAGGAAAGATGAAAGCAAAGGTGAGCACAGGAGTTCTGCAGTACCCTAGCATCTTTGGGACCCTGACTACAGAAAGCCCTATTCTCTAAAATTTATAGGTGAAATATAAAAACCCTGGGACACTGTACATGGAAGAGACCACATACACACCCCTGCCCTTGCACAATGCCCAGCTGTCCCCAGGCAGTGCTGTAATGCAACACCACGCTATAAGCTGATTATCTGTGTTGAAATTCAGATCGGTACAAATACAGACGTAACCATGAGGAAAAACAGACCAACAACCCACAACAAGGCACCCACAGTGATGCAGGCAGTGGAAAATAAACTGAAGCGAAATTTACTTTTCAGCAACTTCTACTCATGTAACAACTTTGATACTGTCACTTGGCCACACTGTAGCCTTCACACTTCCCTCCTTCCTTTGCAGCACCTGTGAAAACACGCACCCAGAGAGCTCTTTGCCATCTGCTGATTTCTATTACACAAAAAGCAGGAGATCTGTCACCTCCCTGGCAGAATCACCCCAAGTCCCACTCTGCTGAGCAAGGAAATGGTAAGACCCAGGTTGATATACTGCAAGAGCTGACACGAGAAGCATGCAACTGAGGGATGCTGCTGAGCAAGAGCTGACACGAGAAGCATGCAACTGAGCGATGCAGAAAATTAGAACAAGGGAAGAGGGGCTGTGAGCAGGTGGGGGGAAGATGGGAAGCTCTAGGGACCATCCATACCTTTTCCTCATAGATCTTCTTAACACGAGCCACAGCCTGGGCGAGCTGTTCCTTTTCCCCTGTGAAGACTATCTCTGTCTTGTTAACACTGGGTGGAGGAATGTTGATGCGTGTCCCTGTCTCCTGCATGAGCTCACTCACCAGCTTGTTGTAAGGGCCAGCAATGAAGGGATGGTACACTTTCTCCACATCCAGCCGCTCCACAGCACGCTTATCCTGGAAGAATCCAGAACAGTCCTCAGTGGAAACTGCTGTTGATACCACCATCTCTTTCACAGCTGAATTCCCAGTGTTGTCTTGCTTGACACTCTAGCCCAAGCACCCTTTCCAGTTTGCAGGCTCCATTCCTTTCCATCTACAAATACAGCTGTTCCAAATTGATGATATTTACCTCTGTAATCCCCTGTCTTATCTCAGCTGGCATCTAATATGGTTCACTTCAAAATATGAAAAGTGCTTATCTGACTTCAGAGATGGACAAAAGGAAGAAGCAAAAGGTGAAGAACCTGGAAGCACTGATCAAACAGCCAGTGGAATGGTACACATCTCCATTCAGACCAACAGTGTTACCACTGGCTGTGGCCATGGTGGCTACAAACACCTAATATACCGTGGAGAACCAAAACGGCCGTTCAGATAATAACACGAGAAAGATCACAGGACTGAAGTACCTGCTCAGCAGAGATAAGCAGGATCTCGTGTCGGGCCTTTTCAATCCCTTCTTTAGTGCCAGTGATCTTGATCTGGTTGCTGGGGTCATCTGGGCGAGGGATCTGGATCTTGGTTGCAGTTTTGAGCTCCAGGTCCTGCAGCTTCTCACCATTCTTTCCAATGACAAAACGGTGGTGCTCCTTGGGGATGGCAACTGTCGCTGAAGCCTGCAATACAAAGGCCAAGCAGATATGAGATCCATTGCCTGCACAGGGAAAGCTTTTCAGATGCTGCTTAGAGGTACAACTGAGGAGCAAACACAATGCTCTCTAGCATAAGACTGATATTACACCAAAGGAGTTGATCTATGGTGCCTGTATTCCAGGAGTCTAAACCCCACTATTCCCTCAAAAGCCCTCAGTTTGCGCAGGAGCAGTACTCAGAATAAGCAAAGGCCTTCAGGATCAGATGAGGAGGTTTCCACACTCCACTGTCTCACAGTCTCTCAGCACCAGAGAGCAACTGGGATGACAGCTCTGGGGCAAAGTTTATCTGAACTCTGATATCTGCTGCCAAGGCTACAGAGAAGAAGACATAGTCTGACTCCTAGGAAACTGAAATTCAACACCAGAAACTTATTCCAGCAGGCAAAGAGCTCAAATATGCTTACCATTACTGAGTTCTAAGGTGTCCTCAATGCAGTAAATGCTGCTTCAGAGAGTGCCTCTAGATGGCTTCTCTTGAAAAACAGGGGTCCCCAGAACTTCTCTCAATCTAGCATTAAAGGCCTAGTTTGTAACAGGGATTCCTGACTTCTTCCCTCCTCAATGAGTTTTTACTGACCTGATAGCTTAGGATTGCTACCATGTTCTTCATCCCAGTGAACACGTAACTACTAAATGACTAGACACTTATAATTCAAGCTACAATGGAAAAAGAAATAAATCAAATAAAAAAAAGATCACTTGGTGTGACTCCTCAACTTCCAGTCCACATGCTGATGCCAGCCAAGCCTAGGAAAAGTTGCAATACAGACTCACCTTTCAGACCTGGGGCCAATCAGGAGGGATATTTGAGGACAGTGGGGCATGGATCTATGGTAGTACAACCTAAACTATTTTTTCAGATGCACATGATGTAGGGTTTGTCCCTTTTTCTTCCCTGTGGCAGGATATTACACACGGCTGAACAGCACTGAGCAGACATGGTAATAACTGTTGCATTAATTACCTTGGACATTACACTTAAAAACACACCATGACACCTGTCTGTGATGTATCTTAATGAGAACTACCATTTTGATAATGACCTCAAGAACCTGAAGGTAAGAAATCAAAATTCAGAGGACTGAAAGGAGAAGTGACTGAAACAAAGAGTCTGCAATTACTTTACCAATGGGGCTCAAGTTACACAACTCAGAACCCCGATCTGAAGCTTTCAGCACTTGTCAGAACTCCCTCTTCTCTATTTTTCTTTCTCCCATCCCTCCACATTCTTCTCTGAAGGACTTCAGAGAAAGCACCATTCTGTTCTACACACTACGAATTTTGTGTGAGGGGCCTGTACCCTGCCAGCACCAGCACCTCAGCACAAAGTCACAGATTAAAGACTCCACCCTTCATGCAACACCACGGCCTGTAATTAGCTTTGAACCCTATTTTAAGCCTCATTTCCATTCCAAATTGCCAATTATATGCTTTGAAAATACATGGCAAAGCTGAATTAGTCACCTAATAACACCTCTTTGCCTTATAAGCACACACACCCAAGGGTCTCAAAGCATTTGGGAGTCTTGGGGAAGAGCAAGGATCAAGTAAGAAACAGTTAGCTGCCCTCACCTGAGTCTGCAGTCGAGCAACGATTTCCTTCCGAGCCTTCATGACTGCTTCCAGCTTGCCAGAGACCATGATAGAAAGGCCCTGGTCCTTTGCAAGAGACAGCTCCAGGTGAGCTCCTGTCTTCTGCATGATGTCAAGGCAGATCTTGGCCTGCTCGCCTTCTCCAAACTGATTCATGTCCTTGTATTTCCTCTCCTCCAGCGGCACATGAAACACCTGCTCAGCCACACACAGATAAAAGGGTACAGCAAGCTGTCAGTGTCCTTTTGCCTGGCAGTTCCTCTCTCTCTCATGGCCATACAGGACTTTAGTGGCAAGCTGACCTCCCAGGTTTGTGCAGCACATCAACCAGCTGTGCCAAGGCAAGTGCAGGAGCACTGAGCAGGCAGTCTGTCCCACACTAGGAGCCTTTTGAAAGGGGGATTAGCACTCACTACAGGAATTCTGCAATCCTCCCTTCAGGCCTGCTTCAGCTATTTGTGGAACAGGGATGCAGAGCTCTTTCTGGACAGTTTTCCAACTATCCCTCCCCTCCAGAGTAGTCCTAGCTCTCAGCTGCAGTACTAGGGTAAAACACAACAAAGAGGCTGAAATACCAAGGATTTCATACTCCAGGGAATGCTTCACTTCACTTACTTTTGGGAGTGGGGAAAAGACAGGAGATAAGATCCACTCCCACCAACCTGAGTGATGACAGAAGCCTTTATTGGTCGAATTTTGCTCCAGGGACCAGCAGGTTCCTGGGCAGCTTCCAAACACGGTGCTTTCTCAGGGAGTGGAGGGAAGGCTTCCTTGTAGGTTGGAGGATCATTCTCTTCTTCAGAGTTTACAGCTGTAACTGGGGTAAAGCAAACAGGATAAATGAATCACTTTCCCTGCAGAAATGCCCCTGTTCACAGGCAGTGCAATTGCAATTAGGCACCACTAACAAGGGAGAGCAAATGGCTTGTGCCCTGCTATTAATCCTATTACAGCTATGCCTATGGGGCTGCCAAGTCTGGAGCATGACTGACACCAGCACAGCACAGACTGGAGTGGGTGCCACAAACCACCAGCCTTGTCTGAGCTGGCACAGTGGGTGCAGGGAGTGAACACGCAAGTGAATGGTGGCAGCAAACAGCATCTTATTGCCAACTTTGTCAAGAGGGGTTCAATTAGAGGAAAACAGGCTGAGCAGAAAGAAGTGAAAGGACCAGAGCAAGAGTGCAGGTCAGAAGGGGATAAGACAAACATAAGCCTGGGAAAAAGGGCAGAGCGAAGGGCTATAGTTAGGGCAAAGTCTAGGGAAAGCCTGTACATTCTGTTCCACTCAGTTGTGCACTGGGCCATACCAAATGGGGC
Source organism: Picathartes gymnocephalus (assembly GCA_013390045.1). NCBI lineage: Eukaryota > Metazoa > Chordata > Aves > Passeriformes > Picathartidae > Picathartes > Picathartes gymnocephalus. The sequence continues at coordinate 310,428 of WEKY01021242.1, forward strand.
AATTCAGCACTGGGGATGGATGCCAAAACCCATCACTGAGCCACTTCATATGGTCAGTGACCACCCCCAGCACCTGGCTGCTCAAAGGGGGGAAATGACAGCCCAGCACACTGATCCATTAAGCTCTCATGTAGCTCAGTGCCCCACTCTTCCATGTGCCCCATCCCAGGGTTGACAGCACTGCCAGCCAGAACTCTCTGAAGTGTTCAGGCCCGTCTCCTCACAGCACTGAACTGTGCAGCACCACCACTGTGCTGCTGGGGGTGGAAAGCTAGCGTCTAGAAAAACACTAATTTAGCACTGGAGAATGCACACTTTTGGGGAACCAGACACATGGAGTGAGCTTGGGTAAGAGCAAGGAACTTTGTCTGTGCAGTCTGGATCTTGAGGTATAGCACAGGAACTCACCTTTCACTTGCTGCTGGGTCAGGCCGCTGCGGTGTTCAGCAAAGCTCTCCTGGGTCAAAACTGCCACAGAGCTCATTGTCGACTTCCCACCCACACACAATCCGGGTATGCCACTGCAAGAGACGGAGGTGGCAACACTATTACCAACACCACTCAGGATGCACAAAGTCACTTCAGCGAGACAAAGTATATGTTACTGAGCACTCTTTCAATCATTCTCTTGAAAAGCACCCACAGGGCCCATCGGCTGCCCAATTTCCTTGCTGAACCAGACAGGAACTCAGGGTGGATATTTCCTCCCTCCACAGTGGTCACCAAAACCAGAGCTCCTTGCTAAGAAGGCAGAGGATGTGTAACCTAAGAAGGTCATTGGAAAGGGGGACACCACAAATTTTTAAAGCATACTCTAATTAATCTAAAGTAGGGTCTAATTAATCTATTAATTATTAATGCTGTGCAATTTCTAAATGAGTATGTGAATATCTGGACAGTCAGTCCAAGACCATCGTGTACCCCTAGAGAGAAAAGAGAAAGGACCCAGGAAGCTGCCTCTTCATGAGAAACTTATTTAGGTGCCTGACTTAGGGAGACACTCAGAAAGCCACTCTGTCTAGCAAGCTCAGCGACAGCAAGAACTTTGGCTCTCCCAAAATAAGAACTTACCAGCTAAATGGTCAGAAGCCAGAGAGTCCGTCCTGTAAGCTGCCTGTTTGTCAGCCTGCCAGCTTTTGCTTTATAGAAAAATAAATTAAAAAAAAAATTAAAATAGATTAGGCCCAAGACATCGGAAAACCATGACACCCCTGTTATTGTAACTTTCCAGAGAGCACCGCCTGTATGTTTCAAAGTTGCACCTTATCCAAAACAGTTTCATACCCAGTTGCATCTCCCCATACGTAACACAGGTCATGTTTTACTAGCTCTGCAGGCAGTGCTACTATCTACTCCAACTTCCCAGCAGGAAGTCTGGAGTACTTACTCTTTCATCACACTGGCTACAAGAGTAGCCATCCAATATTAGGAAAAAATATAGTCAATTAATAGCAGATTTTCAAGACATGAAATTTCAGGGTTGCAAGCAAGACCTTCTCTAGTCAGAAGAGACTAACAACCTGAAAAGCTGCCAACAACACTGCCATCAGTCACAAGTTAGGAATGTAGTTCAGTGGAGCTTGGGTGAATCAACACAGACATCCTCACAAACTAAGGCAAACACTCAGGGCTGTCTACACTCAGCTGCTGGGCAGTCCAGCTCTGCAGTTTTTATTGCAATAAGATCATGCACCAGGCACTAAATTCTGTCTTCAGGCCTAAATCTGAAAGCTGGAAGAAGAAAATTCACACTGGTTTACATGGACTATTTTAAACATGTAACACAAAGCAGAACCAGGAAGAAAAATACACTGCTGGGAAGGGCTTTCCGTCTCCTGAATCTGGATCTGCAGATTTACTGAAAAAGTGCTTAGCAATACAAGTGAAAATGTAAAAGCCAGTACAGTACACACTGTCAGTTGTACAACATCCACACCCAGAGTCCCACAGAGCTGTTCTGTGTGCTTCTGCAGAGCCTGCACTCTCCTAAAATCCAGTGCCTCTGTCTGCTCATGGGACAAGACACACACACCCTGCAGTGCTGCTTGGACCATCTTCTGTACAGCAAACTTGATTGCTTTTCAGGAAAGTGATAGTTGCCATCTCCAATGACCTTCCAATATGTTAGAAAAGGCTCCCAAAACCAGTGTCACTCCTAAAAAGGCAGCACTGCCAATGGGGTGTCTCACATCATGCCAGAGCTGTGATGCAGTAAGGGAAGCTGATGGTGGCAGAAGGAAAGGAGGGAAGAACAGGGAGAGTAGTGATGCAAAAGAGTCATACAGGCCTGATCTGCACCTCAGCCAAGGCCATTGTTTTCTCCTGCTTCAACATGCGTTTTACAGGCAGAAGGCTGCAGGAACTGTGCTGTCAGAGCAATAGAGCTACTGTTGCAATTAATCCTGGAATGAGGCAGCAGGCACTGGGACAGCCAGTCATGCTGCTGAAGTACAGATGCTGCAGCAATGCAGATCTCTGCAAGGTATTTGCTGGTGTACAGAAAGGGTGGCCAGTAACCTGATCTTGGAGAAATCTTGTTGTCCAGGGTTACATCACAGTGTAAAAAACGTGGTTACGTGTCCATGGCACATGCCTGCATGGCTCAAGCTGCTGCAGATCCAAGGAAAGCAAGTTGCTGCCATGGCAGCTGTTCCAGACTATCTCGACAAGGCCCACAGACTCCGTGGCAGCTCCTCCAGCCTGTTGGGTCACTAATGAGGGTGCCACGACCTCACGGCAAACTCCAAATGAGGGCAGGAGGGAGGAAGCATCCTAGACATCACAAACAGCTGTCAAGTTCTGCCTCTGGGTGCTGCCTTGCTAAAGGCACAGATGTGCTTATAACTCTCATTTCTCCAGAAAACACCACCTGGCTGATCTTGCATGTGTTCTGCTCCTTAGAGGATGAGGGTAAGGATAAGAAACCAGTGAACACCCAATATAGCACCTACTTGAAAGCCACAACCTCAAGGCACAGCTGCTGGTTTCACTGTGTACACACCAGCTGCAGACATCTTCCTTGCAGCCTCCACCTCAGAGAGCAGCCAGACATTCAAGGCAAAATCAAAGGGCAGTGTTTATCCATACGAATTTCTGCTTCATCACCCATATAAGAATCTAAGAACAAATACTTCTCATCTCCAGCAATCCCAAGCATCTGGTATAATGTAGGCCTCAGGGATTCATCTCTGGCCAAAATGAGAGGCAACCACTAGAATGGTATTTTAAACGTAATGTCAAAACCAGCAGCTCAAGTACTGCGTTTGGATCTTACACCTCCTTGGCTTCCCACTTAGGTTTTGAAACTAAGGTTACAGCTACGTCATGCCAGTGTGTAGCTGACTGGGTCAACAGGTTTCAAACTGCCTGGTTGATACATCGCCTGTAGTGCTGGCCTTGTGCACCAAAAGAAGTTACAGAAGTCTAGAGCACACTTCAAGAAAGAGAATGAAATCATCCTAAAAATAACCTCCAGTAAGGGCCAGACCTAATCACATGGGAAACATCTGTATGAAGAGAAACAAAGGCAAAGTCATGAGTTACACTGCTAATACGATCAGTTCTTGAGGAGGGAAACGTGAGTTACATGTTATTTAAAAGTGTATTTAGTAAAAAAGTTATCACTTTGTTAATCCCATGCAGTGAGAACCACACGCAGCAACAGGGCTGGGGGGTGGTCCTGTCCTCTGGCAGGCACTGTCCTCTGTCAAACATTCATGCAGGACAGGGCAATGTCTTGGTTGATGAGTGGACACAAATGAAAATACTTGCTTTCTGAAACCCGATGTGCTCCCTCAGAGATTGGAGGCCCGGGCCCCTTAGTTTTGGGAGAATCACGCTGACAGACAGCTGCTGTGTGGCAGAATGCAGTCTCCCTCCGTAGCGATTCCCGACTTAGTACATCACAGAGTGCAACACGACCGCAGCCCTGGCCGCGGGCAGCCCTGACCCATCCCCCATGTTTACTCTTCCACTAGCGCCGGCCCTGCCACCACGTCTGGCCCCGGACAGGAGGAGCCCTGTGGCGGCCCCGCCACCGAGGACGTGCACCCGGCCGCGTCCTGCTGGCCGGCCCGGTGGGGCAGGCAGAGATAGAGACTCCCTGCAGGGCTGGGAGACGGCTTCCCCAGCCGCGTTCCGAGAGGGGCATCGGCCTGGGAGAGCCTCCCGCGCGGGGCTGTCTGCGCTCGGAGCGTACCCAGGCCCGCACCGCCACCGTGACCCCCGGCGCAGCGGCACGGGGCTTCCCCTCCGCTTGGCCCCGCGGTGTCCGGCCGAGGGGCGGTGGAGCCGCCAGGCCCCGCGGGCCCGGCCGGGCG
>WEKY01021242.1:316169-329791 GCA_013390045.1 Picathartes gymnocephalus
TGGCTACCGCCCTCTCTGCGCCGCCGCCTACTCCTCGGCTGATAGCCGCGATACAGGCCTTTTCCACCTTCCCTGCGGGTTCACCCTGGAACGCGCCTCCCGCCCGCAGCCCAGCGGCAGAGCGGGTTGGGGTTGCTGTAGCACCGAACCGCCCGCGGCCCTTACCCAGCCCGGCGACAGCCCCAGAGCCCAGGATTACCCACTTGGGTCAAGCCCGGTTTCACGCAGGGTTAGCGAGCAGTGGCTCATGAGGGCTCTGATCAGCCTGAAAACCACGGCTGGCACCCGAGAGAGCGAACACCTGGGGCTCCCGCTTGGTCCCGCGAGTGGAGAGGACAGCGAGGCCCCAGCCCCAGGTGGCCCCTTCATCCGCCGCCTCCTGCACAGACTGTCAGAGCAGCAGCTGCCCGAAGTGAGGCTGCAGGCAGGCACAAGGGGCAAGGTAAGAGCAAGAGTAGGAAAAAAAGAAAACCAAACAAACTCACATAAAATCCCCAAAACCACAACACATCCCCTTTCCCCAAGAAAAGTAAAAAGGAGCCCCTCTTCTTATTCCAGTCTCTAATTTGGAAATGGGGAAGAGTGAAGGAGGGGAAAGACAAGCCAGCAAGCACAATACTCTCCTTTCCTGCATACAGGATGTTTATTAGTTTTTGCAATAGAGATGTTTTTAATTATTAGCTCTGCACTCTCAGGGAACCAAGGAAAAAACCCTGTCCCATCACTGTATAAATACATCGAATTTGAACTGATTTTTACATTAGCTCATTTTCCTACACATCATTAATCTTTCTCATAATTCATAACTTACTTAGTGACTGGCTTTCTCATTCCCACCTTGAGAGAGAACACTACCAGGCTTTAGCAAACAAAACAAAAGAAGCTGCTCTGTGGAGCTCTGACCACAAAAATTTGAGGTCTTTGGGATAACTGCTTTTGATTACATGCAGTAAGTTTTAGAGATTTCATCCACTGTATTTATGGAAACATGGATGGTATTTAGCCTTTAGTAAAGTTATTACTTATTAATAAGCAAGACTAGATGTCTCCATTTCTCCTCTTTTTATCTTATGGTTGGGAGGACTCATCAAAGCACTTGAATTTTTTGACACAAACAATTTGTAACTATAAATAAAGATACACTTGTGGGTGAAATCAGGAAGTCTGCTGAACACAGAACAGTCCTCAAGAAATGACACCATGCCCAGGCACCTCCATGATCTATGTCCCCCAGCCCAGCCTCTCCTCAGAAAGCCTGTTATCTCTGTGAGGATGCAGGAATACTACTCCAAGCATGGAGCTCTCCACAGAAAGGCAGTAACCACCGCTGCCACTCTTATCTGCTCCAGGAGCTGGCTCTGGCTGCTCCGACACAAACTGCCTGGGCTGTGGATGCCACAAGCACCTGTAAGGCACACAAGCAGGCTGGTGCCTACCAAGGCAACAGCAGACTCCAGGGACCTGGGTAAACCTCAGCACCTCCAGACTTTGAAGAGCAGCTGCAGTGCAGGGTGTTGTAATGTGGGACTCAGAGCCTGGGACTCTGAACCTTGCTTAAGGTGCAGGATGCTTTTCAGGTGCTTTTGCTTCCTCGTGTTTATCTCCCTAGCACAAAGCAGGCAGGCTCCTCTCAACACTCTAACTTCCAATTAACTCTAGCATGAGTAAGTACCACGATCCCCTGTGCCAGGGAACCAGAGAAGCATCACAACCTCCAGCCTAGAGCATCTTACCAAGGCACCAACATTGTTCTCCCTCAGCTCCACCTCATTATCTGCTTCAGCAGGGGCCCTCTGTGGGGACATGCCACCTTGTGCCTTTGGGATAACTGCATGGCCCTCTCCTGCTCTGTCTATATACTGCTGCTGCAGCCACAGGTTGCCAGGTCATTATGGATTTCTGGCTTCTATCACAGCTTCCTCTCCAGGTCTGCTTAAGAGGCAATCTCCCTCTGCCTGTTGCTCTCCCTTTATTTGCAGCTGCAAGTGGTAGAAGGGAAGCCTGCCAGTCCCAGAAGCTACTGGAAGGCCTAGAGCACCTCACCGTGTGCCACCCTCAAATAATGATTTCTGCTGAAAGAAACCTCTGACAGGCTGTTCTCCTTAGAGGAAGATCTTCCACAGGGAAAGAGGTGTATGGGGGGAGGAGCTCACCCTTCCTCCCACATTCAGTAAGTATAGAAGTGTCCTGTGCATGGACAACAGCAAATTTAGAGGCTGCCAGGAGGCTTATTTCAACCTCCTCCTCCTGCCAACACATCAATGATCCGTGTCTCATCCCATAGCTTTTCTTCAATGAGGCTATGTAGTATGGGCAGTAGGGGTCTGCAGAGATTGCTTCAGGTCTGTTCTGTCTACTTACTTGCCCACAAATGCAATCTCACATTAAAAAATAAATTTAAAATACACTTGTCAAGGACATGTGTGTAAAATGGTTCCTCTGTAAGCCAGGTGCAGGAATTTCTGATAGCTGAGGGGAATGGAGACAGAAGAAGGTACCCAACCCCTTGACAAACACTAACCTACCACTCTCTCTCAAGCAACCCATATTTTCGCAGCATTACGACAGACCCCCATTTCATTACTTCTTAGAACAACTGAAAAAGAAGCCTCCCAAGGAGAGGACCAAAGGGTGGCAGAAAGGGTAAAAGGACTGGGCAATGTGTAGTTTCCATGGCTTATCAGACTGGCAGCTTATATCACCAGTCTGAGGGAGGACACAGAAATGGGACCAGCAAAAACATCAAACATGCACAGAGATAAAACTAACACTGAACTGGTTTGGGGCTTGTTTTTTTGGAACATGTGTTCACCCACATGAAGGCAAGGTTGAGGAGTTAAGAAGCTTTCCATAATCACTTCACCCCAGGACTCTTGGGGAAAGGGAGAGGAAACTGCACCTTAAACCACTGGAGAAAAAGGTTGGTCTTTCCTGGCACATCTACGCTCAGCTGAGCTGGGATTTTGCAAAGCACTTCTTCTAGCCTATTCGTATTTTCTGTTGTTATAAGAGAGTCCTATTTTTCCTGCCAGAAACTGAAGCCTTATTTGGAAAGTGACCCAAGTATGTTCCAAAGTGTGTGTGCTGTGATTTTATTTCCTGTTAAATATAACTCCAGATTTCTAATACTGTACAAATAAGCACCCTTTTTGTACTCTGGGTGCTTATCCCACATACTCAAGTCAGAGAACACCACAAAAGAGCTACCCCTGAAAGCACCCATTTCAGCACATCCCTTGCCAGTGGCATTAAGAGAAAAGGGCTGGGGGTACACTTTGCATCACACTAGAAAAACCAAGCAAAAGAGGATTCAGGATGCAAGGCACTTCTATGCCAGAGAGTACTGAGGTTCTCAGTCAAAGCAGGATACGTGTCTCAGCTCTACAGCTAATCGCTGTGGCTCACCAGGGGATCTTCCAACAGAACATTTGCATTTCTACAGAAAATCTCTGTTAAATTGAAGTCAGGAGTCAAACTATATAGATAGTTCTGCTAAGTGAATAAAAAAAGTTTCATTATAAGAAATGACTGAACATGAGTCCACATTGCTTATGTCTCTGCGACTTTGAGACTAGTTTTCACTTATTTGCCATGAGGAACAAAACTTCCAGGGATGTGTAAATCAGACATCTATCTTCCCCATTCACACACCAGTGCTGGAAAGAAATGATTCTGTAGGCTAAATTCTGCCCCTTGGCTGTACTTAATGCATCTTCAGAGGCCCACTGTAAATACCCAATTAGAGAAATGGAAAGTCTATCCAAACCTAGACACTAATCCCAGCTCCAACCACTTAGTGATATTGTGAAGAAGAGAAGGTGGTGGAAGGAGGGTGAGTGACTATGTGTGTTTGTCTCGCACAGGATCCAGGTGGTATAAAATATCGAGTCCCAGGTGGGTGCAACATCACTTGCCTTTCTCTTGGTAACCTACGTTGTTTATTGAGGGCAATTCTCTTGTAGGAACAGAAGAGCTGACTAGATATTGAAGGAAAATGCTGGCAAAACTCAGCAGGTCTCTCAGGCTAATATGGGTCTTTAAAAGACTTATTTCCTGGGCACTCTGACAATAAAATTATGCAATCATCAGCTAGCAAAGAACGTATACACTGCCCTTCCTAGCCTATCACAGGGATGCTCTATAACAAGGGGCATGCAGAACAGGTAGGAAGAGCAGGAGCAACTTACTGGTGTGGACAGTGTTCTAGTATGAACAAGGAGCATCCGGCCTTTTGATTGCAGAGGGAGGAAAAGCTGCTGGATTTACACAGGGACACTGTGAGAAAATCAGATTTAATAAAAAAAAAAACAAAACCAAAAACAAGAAAAGAAACCAGTGAAGAGACTCGAGCTCTACTCTTAGATTTGCTGAAGATTTGGTGAATCAGCCAGCAAAATTCTCTTGATTGCCCTGGCTGTGCACACATAGTATCTTGATTTTCTCTGTGGACTCGTTATTTCATTTCAGGTTGTTCAGAATGCTGTAATCCTTGGATGTCAGGCGCTATGACAAAACAAATGCCTTTTCAGAGATGAGGAAGAAAAAAAAATCAATGGACAGTTTAATAAAATCAATTCAAAAGCAAAGCAAAAGGAAGCCACAGAGGACCAGTCCGAGTCTGCCCTTCCACTTGCACTGTGAGAGAAATATGATTTAACATAAACATGGCTTTCAAGAAGTTGCAAAGGAGTAAAATTTTTAAAGAGTAGAAGCAAACTTTAGGTTCCTGGCCTTGGGGAGCCAATAAACATTTTCATGAGGAATAAATATGAGCGAGAAAGTAAAATGCAGTATCCTCCAGTTTCACAGTAAAGCAAAACACTGTTTTGACTCAAGAGTGGAAAAAGTGATTCAGAAAACAAAGATTTCAAATATATTACCTGGAAAGTGGGAACAGGACAGAAATCACAGAAATTCAGAATATCTGGCAACACATGGAGGTCTGAGTCTCCAGGGCCTGCTTAAGCCAGGGTCAGACCAGAGCATTCAGGGCTTTCCTCACTCAGGTCTTGAAAACCTTCAGAGCTGCACAAACTTTCCGGGCAACCTATTCCAATACCTGATTATCCTTACAGTGAAAAAAGGTTTCTTATTTGCAGTTAGAACACCTAATTTGAATGTTGGCTCTTTATGCTGATCTGAACTTGCTTTTTAGTGTTAATTACCACCACAATGTGTGCTTTTCACTCCCAGGTGCTTTCAGAGTGGTGCTGTAGCACTGCTTGCTATTCTACACTGCAGAAAAACAAAAATCTTCCACAATTAGTGAGCTGAGAGGTGCCTCCCAAAGCCTGCTAATATCCCAGCTACCCAAGAAATGAGGATTTGGAGATACTGCAGAACAAAGCATGCACTATTTTTTTTTTTCTTTTCTTCAAATGGAAACTTTCGCTTTGCTCTCCTTTGGCTACTGGGTTGAAGTGCTTTTGTTTACCTTTCAGTGCCTCCTGTTCTCTCTCCACTGGCCACTGCAATATAAAATGAACACGTGGCAATTTTTTTAAAGAAATGCTGCCAGCAGCTCTCATGCACTACACATCACCTAGTTTGAAAAGGCAAGGGATTTGCAAGGCCTAAACGTACCTTTTTCCACATTAACTGTCATATACATAAAGAATGTAAAGTTAACTGTGTTCCCTAGCTCAAACCTGTCACCAGACTCACTAAGACCCTCCTCCAGGTACTCTTAGGCTGAGGTTTTGCAGGGCAGAATTTAAGCACTTGCTTACAGCAGTTTATAAAGATGACAACAACCAGTTCTTTTCACATTGGTTTGATAAATATATACAGAAAATGAAGAAAAAAGAAAGAACAGTGGCAAACTAAATGAGACCTCCCCAATGCCACTTTTCAGGGGAGGAGCGGAAAAATTGCAACTTAAGCAAAAACGTAAACAGACATTGGTTTTGTCCGTTTTGTTTGGGTTAGAATTCTTTTTAATCTTGCTTAGCTACTTTGATTTGAGGTATTACATAAAAAAACCTCAGTAAAGTTCTTCAAGGCTCCTTGAAAGATTTTAAAGATTCCTCAGTTCATAATGTTTATTGGATAACAAAGACTAAAGAGAATGCCAGAGCTCCATTTTTATAAACTTCCTATGCGCTTTGGTATGTTTTGCTCCAAATTCCAGTTTCCCAAGTCACATGGCTTCATAAGACTCTGTGCTTTAATTCTGTAAGTTTTATTTTTCTTTATTTCTATCTTTCAGTTGCAATAAGCAGCTTGAAATTACAACCCAGGAAAGTCAGCATTATTGTGACAAACAAAACACTTGAAAGAATAAAAGCCTGAAACTTGCAGGAGGGCTAGTGCTTTGTTTGAAGCAGGACAGAACAATTTACAATTGAGAAAGCCCACCTTCAGTTTGGCAACAATTCCTCTGAGAAAGCATTAAAGTAAGTATGTGATCCCAACTGCCACTCTGGAAAAGCAGTGCTCGGACCCTCACTATTTAAGCACTGCCTTCCCTTTGTCCTATTCATAGCACATGCAACAGGGGCTCAGCATATCCACAGACAAGCACTAATTCCTAATCTCTACTAGGCCAAGCAAAAGGCTCTTCATGTGTTAGACAGAATTACATCACGGTGATCTAAACTGACAGTGAAAAACCCAGACAGTCTTCCCTTCCAAATTTGCAAGGCCACTCTAAGCCTGCTATGAAAGGAGAGAAAGAGAGATAGGGAGAACTCAGAGTAAAACTATCCCCCCTAATTGTTACAAATAATATTATTTTACGCTTAAAACCTCTTTTCATAACTGAATCATTCCCAGTTCTACCCTGCTCATCTTTGGGCTGAACTGGAACAGGACATGAACCATTTTGGGTACAAATTTTTTGTTTTGATACCTCATGCTGCTCAGTCCTCCACCTACTCTGTTATTGTCTTTTGGATTAATAGAATGGTGTCCTGAACAAGATGACTTTTCAAATAAAATAGAGGGGGTTAATGTTTCCTATTTTTGCAAGAACTTCTTCTGTAAATACTCACCGCTTGCTCTCATTTTACCCACAACAATGCTGCAAGCAACAGAGCCATCAACTCAGGATTTTAATTTCATGAAACCGTTTATAAGAGCAGCTGTAAAACTTGACTTTTAAGCTTCTTGAATGCTACATAACCAGCTCTACTTTCAAGCAATAGGCATATACCTACAACTTGCTATTTTCCAGATGTTCCAAGGGTCCTTGTAAGACCAAACATCTAAATCCCAGCAGGTTGCATGAACTGTTGAAGTATTCACTTTGAAAACAAAGGCATAAGCACTAGCAGGTCAACCATAATATATTCCCATTCCCACTATCGCCCTGACTGCTCTGGGAGTTGTTCTTTTCAACTTTCCTTTCAACTGCTCCAGCACAGGTTTACATTCAGCTTTATCACTGGCACAGAGATAACAGCAAACTTACTTTCTCCTGAGCAATGGAAACAGCTGGGACCTGGTGTACAAACAGCAGAACTCTGCTCTCCTCTTTGGGAAAGGCAGGAGAAGTCAGGCAGTCCACACCATCTCCAGTGCCCACTGGAGATACAAAAATGCCCCCCAACTTCTGGGGCAAGCAGTAATAAGTCCACTGCAATCACTCCTGGCCCCCTGCCCCACTGTGGCTTTCCCTTTCTACTTGCCAGTGGGGAAATCTTAACTCTGTCCCTTACTCTCTTCCTTTTTCCTAACCCAACCCATGTGCCCATCCCAGGCCTGAGGTCCCTGTTCTGGCCACACAGCCTGTCCTAGGCTTTGTTTGTCACTCATCTTTTGGCAACTCTCCAGTTTATTTTGTGAAATATCCAGCTTAATTCCCAGTGCCAGAAATGCAGGGATAGACAAAAACACAAGACTATAAAAAAGCAAAAGAGAACTAGCAAGTGACGCTATGGCAGGTGGTACCACCTGAATTGAGCACTGGCCATTAAGGCAGTCAGTGTTCCTCTGAAGACTTTTCAGCAACTTGCTGTAAAACCTTTGAAATACCAGTCAACCAAAACCAACAGGGGTGGGGAAAAGGGACAGGGGAGTGATGCCCATGCTGTGTGCCAATACCTGGAACCAAGCCTGACATTTGAATGATGTAAGAAGATTATTCCAGTTATCCAATCCCCGATGAAAAACATGCCAGAGGTTACCTTTGTGACAGCCAGCTATACCTGCCTCATGGTATTTACTGTGAGATGATACCAGTAATCCTCCCTTTAAACCAGAATCCTGATATGTACCTGGCCTGTGACCTGGGGTCAGACAGCACTTTAAGTGACTCTGTTTCACAGAGATCTCAACAAGCAACGATCAATTCAATAACATAGAGAGAAGGCTGGGTCCTGCCTCCTCCAAACAGGATTGTAATAGTCAAAACACAACAGAGTTCCAAGTCTTTCCTCCTTAAAATCTAGTTAGTTGCTGGGATGTTGCTGAATTCATAGCTACAGAACACAAGTATCAATTGTCATATGAGCACTCCCAGAAACTCTCCTTCACAGTATTTCTCACGCAGGTAAAAGATGTGGCATACACACAAGTTATATGTGTGGATACTTTCACCAGAATCACGCCGACATACATTTATAAGCAAGTTCCTTACAGAATTCTGTTTCTTGGTTTTGCTTTTCTTGTTTTCATGTTTGAGTTTGTCTTGTTGTTGGGGTCTTTTTTTTCAGGAGGGAGGGATGGGTATGCCTCTTTTCTTCCATTAATGCTAAATAAATCTATCTGTTCCATCCCCAAACTTCTCCCAAGTGGTTCTTTCACATCACTGAAAAATATTCAGTAAAGACAGAAAAACTGTTGCTGGTAAACAATTCCAGACACTGTGCTGTGGAGTGTCAGAGAATCTGGTGCTACTTCCATTTTGCGTCAACAAGTAAATCCATTTTATTTCGCAATTAAATTAAATAAACTGATTTAAGGGAAGTCGCATAAATATGACTGTGCTATTCAATCCTCTCAAAAGAAAAACTTTTCCTGTGAGTCACCATTTCTTTGTGTCTTGCAGCTACTGAACCAATCCCTTCCCTTCTTCTAGTGCTGTTTTTCCACTGAAGTTAAACTCATGATTTCCTCTAGATGAGCCTTTTGTGGTCCATCTTTTCTCTCAGATTTCTCCCAGGTTTTTTTCTGCCCACTGCTTTGCAAATGCCCCTTTTGTGCCTCTGGCTGGACATAACTACTTCCTCCAAGCCCTGCTCCTCACAAAAGAGTGACATGCTTCCCTCGCTGCCTCAGCAACACAGCCAGCTCCCACAGGCTGGGCAGCTGTGGCCAAGGTCAGCCCTCTGCACCCCCAGGACTACTTACTTGTACTTAAGTTACCTACTAATATTTTGCAAATTATTGCTAGATATATTAGCATGTAAGTATCTTCGAGGCTTGAAAGATCTACCAGATGCAAGAGTCAAAAACACAGAAGCAGTCGTGAGAAACCAGTGAAGTCTCACCAGCAGGATCAAGGAAAAGTATCTGTATTATATAGCAGCTGCCAGAAATTATTCCTTCACTTCTGCAAGACTGCTAGGAAAATATCAGAGCTTGTGTAGGTAGGAATGCCAAAGATCACCTAAATGAAGGACAAGTTAACTATTTCAGCTTTAACATACCTTTTAAATCAAATGAAGTCCGAACACTAATCACAGCCTGACTACTACTCCTTGTTGCAATTAAAAACCTTAAACACATAAATCCTCTAGCAACTCAGTTTTTCCCCTTGTTTCACCTGGAACTTGTCCTCCCCATTTATTGATACATCTTTTTCCAACCTGACATTCTGATTTCCTTCCACTGATGTCACACCGTGAGAGCTAAGGGGCAACATGAGTTCCCAGAAGGAAGATGCAGAAAAAGATCCCTAAAGTTATTAGGCATTCAGGACTTACCCATTTAAGATGGGAATGCAAATCACAAGATTTTAATCACTGTTTATAGCCTAAAAATCTGCTTTCTTTTAAAGCTAAAGGACAGATAAATACAAATATAAATACAAATCTCTCAGGTGTAATTCCACATCCAGGATAAGCTAGTAAGCCCAAATTGTTCTTCTAAATGTAGGAATTTCTAAAATAGCTCTTGAAACAATGCTAGACTCTTGACTTAATGACCAGTCTAGCATGAACACCTGGAAGCCAGAGACCAGCTCCAGGTGTCCTGAGTCCTCTGCAATCTCTTCCCCAAGAGGCCCTACTGACCAGAGCCCTCCCTTCCACTCCAAATGCAGTCTCACAGGCCACAATCAACACCACAGCCACCTGGAAGCACAGACTGCAGGAATAGCTTCTAGACCAAAGGCCTAGAAAAAACAGTAAGGAAAATAAAAAAAAACATGAGCAAAGCACAACAAGCTACACAACAGAATTCTACTTTCAAAGGTAGGGTAATTAGGAAGGGGAACAGAGGCCTAATCCTGCAGCTGAGTTTTATTTTTCTTTCTCTTCTTTATCTGTTTTCATATTTTAATACAGTAACACCTACTTAGTTCTTGTGCAGACACATGTTGCAGAAGTTCTGCAGGCTCTGGGCTTCTCAGTAACAAGCTCCTGGAGGAGTCAGACTTGTTACCTCCTGGATGAATACACCTTTCTCAATCTGCTTTTAAAACTCTATTGCAATTTCTTCAGTGGTGCACAGAATCCCAGACTGGTTTGGGTTGGAAGGGACCTTAACCACCACCTAATTCTACCCCATCATGGGCAGTTCCACTATCCCAGGTTGCTCCAAGTCCTGTCCAACTTGGCCTTAAAGATTTCCAGGGATGGGGAAGCCACCGCTACTCTGTATATCTTTGTCAAGACCGTAACAACATTGCCATAAGGGCTCAAAACACCTTGGGAACACTTGTCAGCCTCGCTGTTTCACTCTGAGGTTTACTTTACAAGCTCTGCACAGTATAGGCCTGAGGATTTTCTGCCATAGAATTCCTGAATACAAAATAAAGTTGAACCACTATCGAGCTACTTTTTTTTTTTCAAAGAGAAACACTTTCACATAAATCTGATACTCTACAGAAACTCCCCATTCAAATTGTCAAAATCCTCCCAGCTATGGTAAGTGAACCATTCATTCAAAAGGGGAGGTTTAGAATGGATATTGGGAAGCAGCATAGGCTACCCATCAGTCACCATCCCTGGAAGAGTTCAAGAGATGTATGGACGTGGCACCTGGAGAATGGGTTAGTGGTGAACACAGCAGTGCTGGGTGAATGGTTGGACTTAATGATGTTGGAGGTCTTTTCCAACCTAAATGATCCTGTGATTATAACCACACACCTGCATTCCATTTGAACGTTCTGGACTGGTCCCAGTGCCCACTGCTGACTACTCTGACCATCTGACTGGTAGTGATTGGATGAATTACCCAAATTTTCACAGCAGCACAATCCTAAGTCCATTTGTACCAACTTAACAAACTTCTATATACAAAGAGAATACTATGCTTCGGAAAAGGCTGTATCACCTGAAATACAGTAACCACTAAAACATCCCAATTTTCTTCAAAAAGGTGCAAACTGCACAGTTTGTCTTGTCTAGGATGGCTCCCACTCAGATAACAGCTACAGAAAGACCAAGGTTCCAAAGCTCTCCTCTAGCAGACCACACTATCTTCAGAAGCAGCTTAATGTCAAATGGAAAAAGACCAGCTACTTGACTAAGAACAACTGCCCTTAACCTACCATAACCAAGTTACTATCGTTGCCATTACACTGTGCAACAAACAACGACATCATCATCCAATTCCAGTTCAACGGGAAACCTCCCTCATCATGCCAGTCTAGGTAAGTGAGACCAATGAAAAACTAGGAACCATAATAATCTTCAAAATCATAAAAAGACATGTCAATTTTTTCACCCTATCAGGCAAAACTGGGGGAGAGCCAAAAAAGAAGCCAACAAAAAAAAATCAGCTTAACTTGCAACAAAGGAGGAGACCCGAGTAGATATCACACTAGCAGTTGTGGACACACCAGAATGATCTACATAGAAGAAACATGGAGCAATCTGTAACTGTTTCTTAGAAGCTACTTGGCAAACTGTCCTTTGAGAATGATCTGCAATTACTTTGCAGCAGTGGCAAAGCTCAGGCTGGCTGGTTACACTGCCTCTGCCACCCTGCAGTCACACACCGCCTGTTACTGTTACTTCCATATCTAGTGACAGCTTTTCCTGTGCCCATCATTCTGATCCCTGTAAAACTATACTGTGAACCTTTATGAAAAAGGTTGTGTGTTTTTGTTGTGGATGGCTCTGCCTATGATTTGGGCCCTACTTTATGAAAATCCATGTACAAATAGGAAGACTGTTTTTCTAACAGCTTAAATCTAAACAGGCAAATGGTTAGAGACACAGAGCTTTAGCAGACACACAGCTACACATGAGGTTACTGCTTCCTTTCCTGCTTCACCTCTGACATATGTTCCTTTACCACAGAAAAGTATACCCAACCCACCTATGAAACAATACATGAAACACCACCTCCAAGTCAGGTCTGGGGAAATAAAAAACCCCCCACAAACCATACTACATCTGTTGTCTTTGAAGGCAGTTATCAGAATAGAACCAGTAGGGAAAACGGAGACTAAATTACCAGGCAGCTTCTTCACTTACCTGATCGAACAAAAAAGGTGATAGAGCAACGCAGCACATATGAGTGTGCAAATTTTTCTCTGTCATTACACAACAGGATAGGAAAAGAAATTACTCTTTCATACTCCTTGGTCACTAATTTTCACTTCCCAGGCATGGAGCTGAGAATGTTTCAAATTTTAAACTTAGGGAATTCAAGGCCCATACCTCATCTTACGAGTTAACTGCTCTCTCTATTACCAACGTTCCCAGCATGATCTCCTCTCTTGCTTCTTGTCCTTCAGTGGAAGAAATTACTCTTGCCCAGTAGGAAACCTTCCCTACTGTCTGGGGAAAGCTATCATGGGAAGTGCTACCTATCATGTATCATTTCAGCTATAGCTCAAGAATCAACGCCCTGTGCTTAACCGTCTTCAGGGCTGCTGGATCATCCTGGTCTATAAATAACCCGAAATAAAAACACACTGCAGGCACAGAGAGCAGGTCAGCAGAGGCTGAAGTTCCCCTCCTATCATGCATAGAGGCGGCTGACACTATCTGCAGTGTCACAGGTGAGGCCAAAAACCTCCCCCACCGCGGCCCATGGCGCAGCCTCAGCTTTTGGGACCAGGAGCAGTGGGGACGGAGACTACCGCACTTCGAGCAGCCCGGGGGCACAGGGCGGGGCCCACCACCAGCCGAAGGAGGAGGGAAGGCGACCGCTTCCTCAGCCGCATCCCCTCAGCGGCAGCGCGGGCCCAGCCCCGGCCGATGCGCCGCAGGGAAATGAAGCAGGACATGACTCATGGCTTTTATCTGCTCCTGGGTGGCCCCGGAGCGCTCCCCACCGCCAAGGCGGCGCTTGCGGCGGAGCGGCACCCTGGGGTGGCGGTGCGGGACCCTAGGGCGGCCCCCGCGCCCCGGCTCGGTGCGGGGAGCGCCGGCGGCACGTGGTCCGCGCTGCGCCAATGGCAGCGGCCGCGACCATAGAGCGGGGCCGGGCGCTCACCGCACATCCCGCCCGCTGCCCTTCTCGCCGCTGCCGCCATCTTGCTGCAGGCGACGGAACGCGCCCGG
>WEKY01021245.1:0-109595 GCA_013390045.1 Picathartes gymnocephalus
CTTGCTTTGTATTTGACTGCAACTGGACAGAGCTAGAAAACAGACTAAAAATCTGATAGTTATTTAAATAAAAGTATTTTGACTTATTAATTTTAGTTTGATTATATATTTAAAAAAAATCTCACTCTAAAATTCTACTGTAATATTTACCATGGCTTTGCACCTAAGTGCGACCAGCAGGTATTATATTTGTTATAATGCATTACATTGTAGGTAAGCACAAAAGGTATGTTAACACAATGTATATACTAGGTTAATAAAATTCTTTAAAATAATATCTTTTTGAATCCAGTAACTTAAATTGCTTACTATTAAGTGCAAACATATATAACTGCTTTTAATTTATTTATGCTTATGCTCCATTTACTCTCTAAAATACTGTAGCTGTAGTATAATAAATAGTGCATTCATTAATTTATTTTTAATTAGCTTCAGGAATCTGTGTTTCTGGTGCAAAAAAGTATATTCTGGTGAAAAATACTCTGGCCACGGAGTATTTGTTTGTATAAATCCTGTATCACTTTACACACTTGCCTCTGAGGAGTAAATAAACCAGCATACCAAGATGTTATGGCTCCCTTTTCTATTTAGTCACTTGTTGACATTACTTTTGTAAGCTGTCTTGCTGCCTTCCTTCTGAACAAGCAAATAATTGCACATCAGTAAATGCAGCAGTGTGTATCTCCAGAAATTACAGAAACAGCTGAGTGATTACCACACTTCTGAATTTTTCATGCATCATGACTCACTTTGCTGGAAAGAGAACACGCAGATTCCCAGCAAGTTATTATCATGAGTAGAACATACAACCCAATTCAAATAATTTGAAATTATTAAAAAGACTTCTGTAAACATTCTTAAGTTCAATTGTATGCTTCAAGCCTTTTGTTAAAAGCTGTTTAAGAACTATTATAATGGAAATAGCAGTTTCAAACAGAAACAATTAAAGGATTTGAAAATTCATCTACAAACCAATGCTACTTACTCTGGCTAAAGTTCTATTAATATGTTCAGCTATACAGTCTTTGAATAACTCACACTTGGCCTTTGGATTTTCTGTTAAAATAAAAAGGAAACTAATTATAACTTGCAGTTCAATCAATATTCAATACATACTAATTGCAAAACCTCTTGTCTAGGTCATTCCCTAAACCACCAGCATTCTGAATTTATGCACATAAAACACAGCACTCCATTTTCAAACTTCAATTACAAAGACCTTATCTTGGCCAAAGTTATAGCATTGGATAGGAATAGTCTGTTTTATTCAGGTAGAGAGTTTGGTCCCTTTTATGGGACTTCCAGAGGTGGAGTAGAGACAGCTCAAATTTACAGAGGAGTACAGATCTGACAACTGTGAGGAGGTAACCATTATTTCAAAAGGATCTCATCACACTGTTTAGCAAAAATACATTTACAAAATTATTCTATTCTCAGGAATTGTAGATGCCACAGCCTTGCCTCTTTTTCATGTCTTGCTGATTAATCTAACTGAAGATAAATAGGCACTAGTGGGTTTCTCAGAAGATGCATCTCTATAATAACACATAAACCTCTGTAATATCATGTACCTTGGCAGGAAGTGCCATCATTTGGCTTAAACAGCAATTTTCCTGTGGATGGTTGATAACCTTCCTTACAGGAGCAGTTAAAACCTCCATCCACGTTTTCACATTTTGCATGATCTCCACAGGCAACAGTTCCTTCATTGCTGCACTCATCTATGTCTGCAAATATCGTGAGAAATTGAATTTTTATTAAGTATTTACAGACTAACACCTTGCTGCTTTGTTGATAATTGTAATAAAAAAGCACAAAAACTAAACCCACAATCTTAATTGCAAAACCCCTGCCAATTATAATACTTAGGAATTAGAAGGATAAAGCATAATTGATCATATTTTTTACCACCACTTTTATAACTATATAATATACACTGCTCATGTTTTAAAACCATATTAATTCTATCATAACAAAATGGTTTGCATGATGCAAATCATCTTAAATCCATTTTTCAGAGATTAGACTAAATAGATTTTCTCAGCTCAGTTAGAAAAAGAAAAAAACAACCTGCAGAGTTGTCTTTTAAGTTGCAGCTTTAAAAAGACACTGCAAAAGCTCACTCTGTCCATTTGTTCATCTAAGAATTAAACTCTGTGCCCTTGAAAGTGCTTGGCATATCCTTTTTTTTAAATCCACATTTAAATTACATTTGCCTAAAATATCTTTTGTGCTTCTTAATAAATTGCCATTAGGTAGACAAATTCAGTAACAGGGTGGGGCATAGTCCAAGAGTAAAACCAATGAATTCCAGTAAGGGAATCCATGAATTGATCAATTTAGGAGAACTAGGTACTGAATCCCTGGCTGAAGTACGGATTATTTTGCATTATTTGGCTGGCTAAGGATAAAGATCAAATAACTCAATGGAGAAAGCAAACTGGGAACTATACCAAATAATTCTGGAGAATGAAGTAATGGGCTGTGAAGTGCTGTGCTAGAATAGAGAAAAAAAATGAAGAGCTTTGGGACAGGTATATCTGAAAAATGAAGTGGTACATGAGTGAGTTTAAAGTAACAGCCTGAGAACTGAACTGAAGGAAAGGAAAGACAATGTAGGGAATGGAGGAGAGAGGATGACAATTCCAATCAAGAACTGGTATGATGCTTAATTTTGGAAAGAAATTGGTGAAAAAAGCAGAGCAGTGGAGGAGAAGAGCTATCTGAATTGTTAGGCAGCCTCTGCTCAGCCAGAGGGGTGTTAAGAACAGGCAAACATAAAACAGATATGGGATGGCAGGAAATACACTATTAGCATATAGAAACTAGTTTCACACTCTGGTTTTGATACAGGATCTTGGTTGTTTTCAAAAAGGAGCAAAAAAAGGAGCAATAATACATGTAAAATAAGGTTATTATTGAAAAATGGGAAGATATACTGCATGGATATGGATTTACCAAGGGAATGCCAAAAAATAGCTGAAGGATACATGGGGGCCATCTGTCTATTTGGACAGAGGTCTCCTTGGCAGGAGAACTTCAAGGTTGAACTCCCACCTCACTCTCATGTATCTGTTTTTCTCAATGAGCCATTGGCTCTGATTTGTACCTGATAAGCTATGTTTTAAGCCTGAAGTTCAGAAGCTGCCATGGGAAAGACATTCAGACTCCTGCAAGGACAGGAGGGAGATGTGGGGCTGGAGGTGCTTTTGCCCTCCCCAGCACAGCCACCACTGCTCTGCAGGCAGAGCCACGACGAAAGCAATGTGTCTGAATGGCTTGGTGCCAGCATGGGAGTTTAAAGCAGGAGGTTAAATTATGATTATCTGCATTAGGGCAATAGCTTATTTCCATATTTAATGCCCCAAACTGCTAGTGTTTCTGTTTAAGGAGCTGAGTTTTGCATTATCTGTATTTGTATGGTTTCTGTGACCTCAGTATTCACAGTTATGGAGCTAACCACACTATACATGAACCAATCCGGCAAAAGGGAAGGAAAATAGCATGATATAGTGCTACACACAGGATACCTCATAATTAAATGCTGTCATTTAAAGACATAAGGCTAAAGTTCTTACTCTTGGCATTTAAATATCCTCTCACATCAGTAAATTATAAAGCTCTGTTTGAAACAAGTGGATGTCTGTCAGTGCCTTGTGTGACTCTGTAAGACAGAGAGACTTTGAATGAATTGAAGTGGCAAGGGTGAAAATCATGACAAAACCAGTTTGTCTAACAAGAAAACACATCACCCTTAGACCAAAGATTTCTTTGGCCTTGTCAGCTACATGGAGGACATGTACATCAGAACAAGCCCTTCATCGTGCAACGCAGTGCTAAAACACCAGCAACTGACAACAATCTTCCAAGACTTACAATAACCTATAAATAAAAAAAAGTAATATTTGAATACTTTTGAGAAGACTCTTACTAAGGATCAGGTTTCCATATGATTTACTGATACAAATGTTTCAAAATTGTCATGACATTTTTCTTTTCATAAACTTATAGATCAGTAAATAATTTATTTGTTATTATTGGGCAGCAATGAAAATTCTTTTTGTAATTATGTCAGATATTAAGTGTAATAGAGATTTTAATGAGAAGACAGGATTATCCAAAACAACAGCAGAAATTCAAGTATTTTGCACATCTCTGGCAACAGGACTGCTATTTAAAATCTGACAGAGACACCCTGTTGAGTATATGCAAATAGAATTTCTACAGTTGAGTTGTCCATATGGAATGAATCTATATCATGCCTACTGAATTTACTGTTTCCAGAAGAAAAAAACAATTCCTGGATGACAAAATTAAAAGGCAATATGCCTGATCTTGCAAGGTACTAATCAGCTTCGTATCCCTTTTAAATCGATGAGATTTTCAGGGGCAGCCAACAGTTTGTGACAGTTGCAAGAATGCAGCTTTTAAGCTCCTGCTTTGAAATGCTGTGCACAGTAGCTGTAGGATTTTGTTCCTTTATATTTTGTAGTTATACCTTTTGAATCAAATATGCAATTGTTGAACCGCACACAGACAACAGCTTTTCAGTGCTTTCAGCAATTCAGTTTTAGTGGAGCTTTGGGGTGAGGATCCCAAACTCTCCTCCTTGATGTGCAGTGGGAGCAGGAGTGGGCTGCCAAGGCTTGCGTGAGCAGTCTTCACAGACAGCATTCCTGAGCAAAGGGTGAAGAACAGCAGCTTTTTAAACAGAAGAGCATTTGCCATAGGTCTGTAAAAAAAGCCCTGGCCTTTCAGTAAATATTCAAAACAAATACTGGAGCTGAACTTTGAAGCTTTTATAACAGCTGCGATCAGAAAAATAATTTCACCAACACTACTTAGGCTAGTGTGAAAATAGATTTATAACCTTTTATTTTATTTCTGTGCTTTGTCACTCCTCATTTACTGCAGCAGGCAAGGAAATTCCAATTAAATTAAAAGTACGGAGAACAGTTATTATGTTCAGTCTTGCCAATTACAGGATTGTACCTACATCGCTTTGATTTTTTACCAGCCAGCCAAGACAGCTTGATGTCTACATTATACCTTCTGCTTATTAGTAGCTTGCAAGTGATTGAAAAGTCCAATTGCAAAGGGCTAGATGTTCCCTCCCCGTGTCTCCATACTGTGGAAGGCAGCAGCACACACAAAGTAGAAATGAAAAAGGCTATGAATGGCAAAGGTAAAAGAAAAGTTAGCGACGTGGCCCAACGGCAGATTCTATCCACAGTACAGCTCCCTTGTCACAGCAAAGGATGAGATGGAGAATGGGTGCCTTCCCAGTGCTCTCAGAAATACCTGAAGAGAACTAATAGCATGTTTCCAGAAAAGGCAGAGTGGCAGGGAAGTCACTTTCATTTCACAGATGGCCATTTTCATGTTTTTATTCTGTTGACGGGGGTGAAAAATGTAGCTTTATATTTCACTTTTTTATCTGCAGCTGAACATTCAATAAAATGTGAAGTCTAAGGAAAAGTATGGCTTTTACACAAATCAAAAAATTAGATTTTAATAGTTCACTTTCAGGACAGCAGAAAAATATCTTCAGAAATATCACATCTCTGCATTCTTATTTTTTTCTTCTGTATTTCCTTTATCCTTTTCTTCTCCTCTCTTTCCTTTCCTACCCTCCAGTTCTTCCTCTATCTGCATCTTCCTTTGTCATCGCTTCACCAACTCTACCTGATAACATGGGTAGAAATACTTCTGACCCTCAACTCAAAACTCAGCATTCTGACTGGATTAAGGGTGAACCAGAATTTCTCTAAGCCATTGTCCCAAGATTTCTTTTGATCTGCTACCTTAAGGAACATGATAACTTTTTACTTGGGAGCTTATTGTAGTTTCCAAAGAGGGAACACACATGTATGTGCAGGGACTTTGAAAGTGCCTTGCACACACTCAGTTATGTACCACACTGGAAACTCAGGTAGGTTTGAGGGCACAAACCAATACGGGCCATAATGCCACACTCTGCACAATTCAACCACTGTAGTTTTAAAGTTACTGCCATGTACTTACATATATATATTAAAAAGAAGATTTAAGACTTTGCAGAATCCAAAAGTATATTGTGGGGCCCTATAAACTTGTGTAGGATGGACACTTGGTAGTTCAGTTCTGTGATTTGTACTAAATAACTTGCACTGTATTTACAGTGAAATGTTGGTGTTTGCTTCAGCCGTCACCCTGAATGCACAGCTGTCAGCAGCTGGTGTGCAAGGCATATCTGCTACCTGTAGCAGCAGATCCATTGGGTACAAAATATTCTATCATGGTTTCCCTGATGGATAAAGTCAAAAATTAATTGTGGATCAAAAGGTTGTCTATAGGACTCACATCTTGGTAAAGTAATTGGTACACTTGTTTAATGAGAAAAGGTGCCCACAGGTAATTTTTTTATTTCAGTGTGAGTTTTGAAAGCTCCTCCATGTGGATTTTCAAAAAGAAGTACTAAACTAAATTCTAGTAGAGGATAAAAAAAAGATCGATCTGCCCAGTAAAGAGGGAAAAAAGGAAGAAATGATCAAGCTAATGGTAAGAAGTTAAAGTGACACAAAAACAGTCAAAGAAATAACTTTGAAGACAAACTTCTGAAGCTGAGGAAATATCATAACGTAAAAATCAAAACCTGGAGCAGAAATGGTGAGAATATTTACAGCTCAATGTGCTGTCTGTCTCCATCCCAGCTAATTTAAGAATGATTCATAGCAGCTGGATAAAGCAGAGCACTTTTAGATGGATGTGAGCAATGGGCAAGAAATGTCGATTAGATCATTTTCTGGCTTAATATGCAACCACTCTGCTGATATTAAGAGCAGTGAGAAGAGAGGTTGTCAGCACTCACAAGCTCACAGGAGACATACCTAGAATGAGACACCGTCAGCATAAAGGTGTAAAGGGCAACAGATTTATTTCTCATCTTCCCATTCCCTGAGGACTTTTGCAACACACAGAGAAAATTACCAGGAGTTTGAAAAAAGAGAAACAGTTACAGTTCTTCCATTCAGAGGAAATCCTAAAGGATTGCATGGTTGTTCAGAAATAACATTTTTCCAGAGAATGTTTCCTCCCCTGTAATCTTGAACATGTTCCATCCAACTGGTACAGAAACAGAGGCTAATGAAGGGCACAGGAGGTAGGATAACCACTGATCTTGCTCATTGCTTTTGATCAGACATGAAAAATTACCAAAAGTATCCCAACCAAGTTTCCAAACAAAAGATATTTGAAGTATACTAGTTCAAAGTTATAGAGAATTTTGCTGATCCAGATCTGAATGCAGAATATTTTGTCACTTTTTTTTCTGAGAATGTGACTGCCTTGTTCACAGATCAATGAAACTGTGGCATAAATGGGTGAATGTGTGAATTGGTGATTTCTATGTTGCCTTAATAATATATTTATTGTGCAAACCTGTGACGTGTGGATTTAAATATATTGCAAGAAGAGTCAAGATGCAAGTGTCACTAAAAGCAATGGCAGCTGCTTTGTTGTCAGGGAGAAATGTGGGCCTGTGGGCCTGAACTGGAATATTAAGCAAGCCTGTTCAGTCCAAAATATGGAAATTTTATACTCAGACTCCAAAATTCACAAATATGAAAGCATTTTGCTACATTTCTATAATCTGGCAGACAGAAATAACTTACCCACGCAGGAGGTTCCATCATTAGGAACAAAAATTTGTTGACCATTGCTGGGTTTGAAACCAGACATACACGTGCAGTAATAACTTCCCTCTGTGTTTGTGCAATTGGCATGCTCTCCACAAGGCTGAGTAGCATTTTCACACTCATTATCATCTGTCAAGACACAAATTATGGAGAAATATATTTACATTTGATGAATGAAGAAAGCAGTATTGTATAAGCTTAATTTGGCTCTGGTATTTCACTTGTATAAGTCTTGAATGCTGAGCTGGCACTCTTGGTGTTTGTCTGTATAGTTTTCCCATTGCCAAGGATGCAAGCAGGTGTTCAGCAGCACTCATCTGCCCTCATCCTGTGTGAATCAACAAGTGAGAGAATCAGTGGGAAACTGAAATGACACATTTTAATGGCCTGTTTTTAAAGATCTTCTGTGGTATTTCTCAGCATTACTGGAAAATAAACTTACAAATTCATCCTACTGACTGGCCTGAATCTTCAAGTATATTGTTTTTTCTTAGTTATCCCAAAGATCTTAACAAAGAGATGAGCAAGATTCATGTATTGAGCCTTACCTCTTAGCAATTACTCTGCAAGTCATAATTTTTATACCTGCAAATTCACATGAACAATTTTACAGGGCCAATCCCAGGCCTCCCATGATACAGTGCAAAGGAGTGATATACACAAATTTGAGACTATGTCTGCAGAGCCTCTGCATGTGCTGTCATTATGAGCATGGGGATCCAGCAATCTTAATCAAAGGTCAAACAAAATCATAAACTCATGCTTTGAACTGCATAGTTGATCTCCTGCAAGGACTCAATAAAACCATTTCATCTCCAAAATCTTCCAAGGTTTCTCTTGCCTATTGAATAATTTTCAGACCAGACTTGAAAAAAATCTCAAAAGCTTTCTTATCCAGGCACACTACTTATCAACCTGAGAGAAACACTCACAATACTGATAAATTCAATAGCCCATTTTTTTAAAGTACCCCAAACCTTTGAAACACAAAAATCAGTGAAAGTCTCCCAAAGAACGTGACACTCTTTAGTGGAATTCTCTATTTTCTACATCACAAGAAAGGAAAAGGGTTAGAGACTTCCTGAAGTGTACTGGGATTTTGTTCCTGTTCTCAAGCAAAAGATACTCATAACATGATGAATGGCAGGAAAGAATTCTAACAGGGAGAGAAATAACAAGTTATTGCTGAAGAGAAAAGATTAAGGAGCATGACAGGGAGAAGAAATATGATTTCAGAAAAGACACCCAAGGATGAGCTTTAGAAAGGTGCTCCTGCTTTCTGATGGTCAGTGTTCTCATAAGCTGTTTACAGAGATGGGATGTAGATAAGGAAACTGTCATGTAAGCTGGGGCAGTGACCAGATTAAAGTACAGCAAGAGCCATAAAGCCTTGCAGAAATACATTTCTGAAATATAACTTAGTCACAACCCCAGCATTACTTGAACAGGACATTTTTTATGATTTGAATTCTGACATGATTTTGAATGTGACTCGGTTGACTCAGACATGCAAATATCAATTCAGAGCTGCAGTTTTCCTCGGGGGAATTTGGGTCCACAATATCAAATGTATTATGCTCATTAAAACTAAAATTTAATGTAATTTAATGAGGAATCCAAGTATAAAAGCACTTAGCCAACACACGTCAACAATATCCTACAGCCTTGGTATTCATGAGAATACAGTAGAGGATGTGTATGATTTGGATCTTAAAGAATGCCAAAGTAAAACCTAATTAGCCTGAGTGGAATTACAATAGGGAGGAAAAAGTGTGATGTGGATCCCAGTTAAAAAAAAAGCATAAGAATATGAAAAATCTGTTTTGTCACGCAGCATTGCAGAGACCAGGTCCCAGAAGACTTTGCAAACCTTTATTACAAAGCCCCCTTCTAATGTAATTTTTGTGTGTCTGACTCCTTTGCAACCCAAATTTGCTCCCAGACCCTAGCATTTAATGAGAACAAAAAAAGAGTGGACTACCCTATTATAGTTGCAAAATAAATTTGGCCTTGGGAAAATATTACAGATTCTAGAAAACAGTGTGCGTTGACTTTGGAAAGCTCATGGGATGATAGTCTTGGAAGATGAGAAGTAGAAGGTCACTGATGACGGCAGGACTTCATTTAAAGTAGAGGAATAGCAGAGCTAAGGAGTCTAAAGTCTTCATGCAAGAACATTTATTTTGGATTTTTTTCTAGAAGTCCAACTGTAGTCCTTGATATCCAGCAATATTACCTTTTTCAGGTGGTCCAAAGGATATATAGGAAATATTAAAATGACTCATACAGTGGTGATCAATAAATTCTCTACAATTATGCCTAAATAACTTCACTGGATTATTGGTGTTTTTCCTCAATATTTAGGATGTCTGCAAGGGGTTTAGTTGTGGATGCTAGAAAAAGCCTGAGTAAAGAACTCAGGCATGTTTAGAGCAAGGGAGAGTTTTTTCATAGTTTCGGAAACCGTTTCATAAACAATACTAGCGAAACTGTGAGAAAACTTTCTCTCTTGCTCTAAACATGCCTGAGTTCTTTACTCAGGCTTTTTCTAGCATCCACATTTAGTGGTGACTATATGGCCTTAGTAAGCTTGCTTATTGACAGATCTTTCAGATTATTAGAGAAATATTTTGAACATTGAAGAACAGCAGTAACTTACATTGCAAACATAAGAATGAATATTTTAGAGTTAAATTCATATGGAGCTTTCTTTTCACTATTCCCATGGTCTAATGTAATACTGAGCAGACCGTGCTGAGGGATAATTTATTGGACCACATCCTGCTTCCATTGAAATTAATGACGTAAAAGTTACTGATGTAAGTAGGCTATGGAATACTACCAGGTTAATGAAAAAGGCAAGAGAAGAAGTTTGAAAAAAACAGACAGGATTTTCACATACACTCTATCTAAACGTTCTTTTTTACACAAAATATTCTACAAGCTAAAAAATGATGGCAAAAATATTATCGAGTTCTCTGTGTAAACAACCTGAATTTTTTATTCAGACAGCACTCCAATGAGAAGCCCAGGGGCTTAAAGTAGCATTCCAAATTTTACATGATTTATAATGTCATTGGATTTGTGATTTAAAGGATGTCAGGAAAAAACGATGGGCTTTATAGATGAAAAACTGTTTTTTTAACAAAATTTTCTGCCTAGGCAGAAGGATACCTTAAGTGACAGTACTCATATAATCCACCTGCTTTGTTGCTACCTAATTTAATTACGGCATGTGTATTTAATACTACACAGATACTCATTGAACACTGCAGACAGTATTTTGGGAATACACATTGCTTTAAAGATTTTTTGTCTTCAGGAAATTACAAAAAATTTGGAGACTTTAGAGATATGACTAGTCAAATGACAAGGTTAATTATCATGGCTAAATGGTAATGTTGCATTCAAGTCTGTTTAATACACAAGGCATTTCCTGAATGGCTGCACTGTCTTGAGAAATGCCAATGGGGGAGTGGAGCAGGTTGTTGGGATTCTAGGCTTGGTTGGTTTTTTGGGTTGCTTTCCATTTTTGGTTAGTTATTTTTTTACATAGCGGTTCTATGATTTGGATTGCTCTAAAATCTCGTCATTACCAATCAAAGTGTAAGGGAGGTTATAAATAATTTCCAAGGAAATTTGTGTTGAGTAACTCAAAGATATGTGAAGGCTATAGGAATGTGTGCCTGAAAACGATAGGATGTTTTCAGGGTACAGTTGTGTAATAAAATCAATTTTCCATTTTTACCTTAAAATTACAGCTAACATGTATTTTACTGTATATAAATGTCATTATGCTTAGATAGAATCAATTACTGGATGCATCTAATCGTACCTCTACTAGTCTCTTGCGAATGTATTATGGATTTTCAAAAGCAAAAAAAAAAAAAAAGAAAAACTCTTGTACCCCTATAGAATGCAATTTTAATTTGAGCTAGTAATTCTGTTTTAAAACACTTTTGCCCATTAATATGAGTATATTTTTGTATAGAGAGCATTAAATTATCTTAGAAATTTTAAAATATACCAATGAAGGAAGGAAGAATGATTTGTTAATTTTAGGGTCACGATGCAGTTGGAAGTTAGAGGAATCCAATAAGATTTTAGGAGGACAAAAACCAACCTGGAATATTTCCTTTGTTGTATTCCATACCTCTTTTAAAGTGCAAGATTTACCATGTCACATATGGTATTTTAATAATGTGTAGTTGTGAAATTATAACCCACAATTTGAAAACAGCTACAAAACTACATAATTTGGGGTTTTTTTTGTGACAATCATTGGAAAATTCTTTGAGTTATCAGTATTGGATAGAAGATTTTTATAATGAGGTTTGCCTATTTTACATGAAAAATTTCATGAGGAAATGTCCTATGGTAGTGGATTTATCAAACAGCTATAAAAGATTTTCATTGCACTGGGCACATCTGTGTCATAGACTTTATGATGATATGATGACATATAATATGAAGAGTTAGTTTTGGGATGAAACTTGTCATGTTGATGCACAACCACACAAGTTTTTCTTGTTTTCCATTTTATAAATTTTGAAATAAATAGTTCCTCCCTTCACTTCAAGCAACAAACAAACAAGGTGGAAAATCAAAGTTAAACAGAATGGTTTGTGCATTTTCAGTCCTCCCCAATCCATGCAAAATGAGATTTTTGTAGAAATGAAGAGAATAGAAGAATTTTAATGAATTAAGACCTCCTGACCAGAGCTTGAATTAGATAACTTGAGCTTTCCCAAAGCCACGCTGGAAAAAGTATAGACCCAATGGTGTGATTTTCATAAGTTTAACCAAGCCTCATGTTACTGAGGACTACAAGCAGCTCTTACACTACAATACGTGCACGTTTTATTTAGTGCATTCCCTGCGTGGCATAAAGAATGCAATTAAAATATCAACAATTAATTTTGCGCTTATCTGGGCCTATCTGTGGCAACCGAGGCTGGAGGCCTGTGGGGCACAGCCATCCATCACGAGGGACAGACACCGTGTCCGTGGGACTCAGCAGTGCGTAGGGAGGACAGGCAGCCAGGGCGGCTGGGAGCACAGCGATCCACTGCATCCGGCTGCTGCTTCTGACAGGAGCTCCGCTGCTGGGGAGCCCCTGGGGAAACGAAAGCTACCCTTCCCCAGTGAAACCCTCATGGGAGAGCTGGGCTTGAAGTGCCTCGCTTAACCCCTCAAAAGCAAGGAAATGAAAGGCTTCCTGTCAAACAAATTCCAGTGTTACTCCCCCCGCTGTGCTTAGCTTGTCTGAAGGTCTCAGAGCAGTGGGTGATTTTACATACATTACTTCTGTGCTGCAGGACTGCATCTATTGCCATCAAAGCCCAAGTTAAGAACAGCAATGCCATTAACAACCTTGCCTTTCCTTACTTGTGATTTGTTTCCATTAATGGCAATTTAACACAATTTGTTTATGATTCTCGAAAGATTCAGCATTCGAGTTTGGTCTAAATCAACATGAAAGAGCAGATGCTTAGAATAACCACTTGAGACTGTAGAAACTGGGCTGGAAATCTCATTTAAATATGAATTGCTTTCATAACAGGCCTGATTCATCTTTGTCCTACACCTGGGCAGGGAACCATGAAGTTGCTGCATAGGAAATCTTGCCACTGCAAGCTCTGCCTTCCTAAGATTTCACATTCCCCTACCCCCTTCAAGAGCTTTTCACAATGCCTTCTCAGGGTGCTTTTGTAGCTTAGCAGGAGTTTTTAACTGGTTTCGACTTGCTGGCTCTGAAGTTGGTCTCCTACAAGGTCTTACAAACAAATATTTTCTCTCACATTCTTCACAGACTAGGTGTATTTAAAGGATGTTTTCAGGTCTGCAGTCTGGATGAACTAAAGGACCTCAAACCAAAAAATTCCCTTAGTCCCAGTTTAAGGAACAGGACAGAACAGTCTAAAAGGAGGAGGAAAGGAAAATTTCCTAAATATAAAAGTCACACTCAAGTTGAGTTTCAGAGAACAGACAAGGTTTGGAGAGGTTAATATACTATCTAAACTGTTTCTCTAATCTCTTGCTGATATTTCCAAACATTATAAATTAAACATGAACAGCATTTATTATCAGGTAGGTGCCAGTGATGAAATTGTCATTTACTTAGCCACACAGAACATCCTGCCTTTTCAACACTTGAAATATCAGAAAAAGGAAATCTATAATTTGTGATCACTCATATGTGAAGAATGGGGTTGTGGTGGGGTATATATCATTAAAGATACTAGCCTTTGACTGGAAACAAACCCAGAGAGGCATCTGCAAGAATTTGAGAACAAAAAGGAGCAAGGTGCTTAAATTAGTGAAACAGAAGTAAAAGGGAGAATAAGTAATTGAAAGAGGGAATAAATACTGAGTGGTCCTGTTGCACCTTTTCCCCATCACTGCCTCCCCTGCACCTCTGGAAAGCAGAGGTCTACATGAAGTGCATCAACACCCTTCCACCACTCTCCCAGGAGAGACCTTATTGCTACACTGACCAACAGAGATTCAGCAAGAAAACCTCAGAGCTGCGAGTGCAGAGCATCAGTTTGGGTGTCCAACCCACAAATTAGTTATATATTGCCTGATGACACCCCTTCCCTGCCCGGGTCATCAGGGGAAGTCCTGGGAGTGCTATGAAGATTCACCTTTCCACTGCAGGCAAACTCGGAGCTGGTCAGGCATCCCCTGCTTGTGGAGAGCAGGGTCTCAGGTGCCTGCCAGGGTGTGGGTGTAGAGCACAGCCCGCGTGGCAGCTCAGGCACAAGGGACAAGGAGCTGCCACTCACTCTTCAGGGTAGCAGACCATGACCTCCTTGTATCTGGAGCACTCCAGCATCCCCTTCTGCCTTTTTCCCAAGAACATGGCATTAATTTACCAGCTGAGAAGCTGGCCTGATGAGCTGTTAAAATGCAATGCTAAAGAAAGAGAGAGATTGTGGCAGAGTAATGTCAGAGACAGTACAGTGGGAAAAAACCCCAAAATAGGTTGGAGATGATCTGCTGGATTTCCAAGACTGGTTTTTGAGGTGAGAAGTTGTGACTAGGTGAATTATTTGGAAAACTGGTAATAGATACTGAATAGAAGTGGATAAAAAATTATGCCTATTTCAGCTCCAGCCTAGTTGCCCGTACTGTGAACTCAAACAACACAATGCTCCCACCTGACAGGATGTGAATGAGATGTCACCACTCAAATCTAAACATTTTGGTCCCACGCAAGAGATTAGACAGAAGGAAAGCAGCTTAGGAAACAGTCTGATTAAGGGGGAAGAAAAGCTTCCAGGCAATACTTTCCTACGTTTCAAAACAAAAAAAGGATATTTATTCAGAAAACACAGCCAGGAAATGTATCAGCACTTTACAACTTATATATGAAATCCAGAGTGGGGCCATCATGGTGTGGGTGAGCAAGATGTGAAGAAGGTGTAAGTGAGAGACAATACAGCTTGACTGAGGCTGGGGAATATTGAGCATTATCTCATGAGCTCTATCAAACTTGCTACAAACATGCAGCAGAGGCAATGATGAGGAATGGTGCTGTTCTATGTCAGGATATGGGCTTATCACCCTTCAGTCACACAGGACTGCATCCTGGGGTCTGGAATGTCACCCGGCAACAGCAGCACTGTGTTCCCACCGTGCCAGGCAGCTGGGGCTGGAAGTACCCAAATGTACCTGTGCTGCTCTGGGAGCCTCT
Organism: Picathartes gymnocephalus; assembly: GCA_013390045.1. Taxonomy (NCBI): domain Eukaryota; kingdom Metazoa; phylum Chordata; class Aves; order Passeriformes; family Picathartidae; genus Picathartes; species Picathartes gymnocephalus. The sequence continues at coordinate 15,376 of WEKY01021245.1, forward strand.
GCAAAGCACAGAGGGCACTATCAAATATTTAATGTCAGTGACACTGGAAGGTGTGTGAGCTCACTGCACAGGTGGCACACAGTGATGGAAACAAATGAGTAAGTACACGGGGCTCTGCAGTGATTCAGAAAATAACTGCTCAAGCAGAGAGCTAATCAGTAAAGGTAGTTTTAATTGGAGTTGATGGGATCCATTTGTTTGAGGTGGTCCATATTATACATTTGGGAGCCAGAAATTAAGACAGGGTTGCTGAATTCCTCCCTAGAGTGGGCAGACAGGTATGTTTGAACTAAAGGACAAGCTCAGGTTCATATCTAATTCTGAGGCAGGCTTTCCCTAGCTGACTTGCTCTACTGCTCCTTGTGGCAGGCTCAGAAATACCTGGACTGTTTCTGCATTTCTTTCCAAGTGAATGTACTCATGTTTGGTTTAAGTGTGTGAAAAGTCTGTTTGCATAGAGTCTGACCTCAAACTCACAAATGCCCAAGGAGTGTCTCCCATTAACCTACACCATTGCTATTACAGGAGTAAAGGGGCAAAACCTGCCAAGAGCAGAAGTCAAGAACGATCACATTTCTCTTCCTTTCCTCACCCCACACTTATTTAATTACAAAACCCAACCTCAACATCCTGGCAGACACCCTCTGTCAAGTTTGCTGCTTCAGGATTAGACAGAATGTAATTGGATACATCATTAATTTCTTGGTTTGCCTCCTTCAAAAACAAGGAATTAACACAAAGAGAAGTGCAACTGAATGGGAATATGCTGGATTTGAACAGCTGGCAGCGTGCAGGTGTCAATGTTTTTCTGAATGCTACCAGCAGAAGTGTTTTAGAGACTTCACTGTTATTAAATTACATCATTTCCAATCTAACTTTTATTTTTGTTGCAAACTTGCTTGTTTTCAGTGAAAATCATCCTTTAACTGAAAAGTGAAACAGCACGTGCACACAGAATAATTTTGCTTAAAGGAGAGTGAGCATTACAGCAGTCCCCTACTGAAAGGGATTTTCCAGTAGATAAAAATGCCCCCCCTGCAGAACTGAATGGGAGCCCAAGTAGAAGTTCCGTTTCAGCACTGCAAATAAAACTACATTAAAAAAAACCAACAAAGAAAACCAGAAATCCAACCAAACCCAAAACAAACTACAGCCAGACAATATCTCCATTGTACTTTCTTGCAGATTTCCCATTGCATTTTCCATTTTCCATAATGCTGGCATAGAATCAGCACCATGCATGAAAGTAGATATATCAGAATGTGAGTGAAATCGTGATTACATTAACTCTTTCATCAGAATATTTACTTATTTTGTGTACACATATCTGTCCAATATTCCAGTAGCCACTGTATAATAGTATTAAGGAAAAGAAGACTCAATGTTATTCAATTACCAATGCACCTCGTTCTTGTTATTTCCAATACTAATTTCTCAAAACTCTCCTTGCAGAACTTTCTGAAACACATACTCAGTATGACAGAATTTTTTGCATCTTACTTCAGAACCATAAACACTCCTGTAGAGGACACAATTCTCCAGTACCTGCAAAGAAGTTGTACATGACCATGCACCAAATCTTGTGATCTATCTCATCTGCATGCAACAGATGTTAAATGCATCTAAAGAAAGACAGTATAACCACATCAGGATTACTCTGTTCACATGTAAATCCCAAAAGCTACTAGATGGATGTCTCCTACAGACGGTTGCAGAGGGTATTACTCAGGGGCAGTGATCTCTTGGCTTCCTCAACAATGACCCATCAAACAGCAAGTGAAACACAAAGCTAGAGGTCAGGGTGAACATGAATTCCTGCATCTCACATTTCCACACTACCTCCCTGGTCCTGGGGAGATAAACTCCCTTCCTTTACATTTACCATTTTACCAGAATTTTTGGAAGAAGAAAGAGGATCTGAATTTTTTGCTAAATCCTAATTTGAGACCAGTAGCGTGAAGATTTTCTTTGGACAGCAAGTACAGCTAGACACGTAGAAAGGACAACTGAGCTCCTCAGCGTTCAGCTTTTGAATCTGCTGCTTAAAAACAAGTAGTACATTATGGAGCCCAGATATCATTGTGCTACGTAATTTTCCAAAGGACAGATTTATTGCAGATAATTTCCTGTAACATATCTGAAACAGGACTAAGAACATTTCTTGCTTTTGAGATGTGTCCTATGTTCCATTTTGGATTTAAAAAGCAGAATACAATAAAAGATGTGGTAAAATTTCTTTGAGAGAAGTAGTAACTCAAATAACGTGGAAGGCCATAAAACAATGACTACAGAAGCTATTTTTTTCCATGGTGGAACAGTATTCATTGATTTCTGAAACCACAGGCTGATTATGCACTGAGTGGATGAAGTACCTTAAGGAGTCTGGTCTGGGCATCAGAGACACAGAGACACTATTTACTTTTGTCAAACCCAACTTACAATGCTAAGACAGGAGTATCTTGACAAAATTTGATTGCCAGTCTTCAGGAGATTAGATCAGGTGACCGAATCCTGCTCTATGAGACACTTGGACCTATGTCGTTCTAAGCTGATATTAGGGTTAGGCCATTAGAAGTGGCCTAGTGAACATAGTGAATAATGAATAGTGAATAATGGATTTATTTATTTTATTTTTAAAGTCAAAAATTACATGTGAAACATCCATCTTCTAGAGTGGCCTACATAGCCTTCATGTGGCTTGATGACTGTGCTTTTTATATTAGTCCTATTTGTGGGTTATCCCATTTAAATGTTCTGGAATTCAGTAGCTTCACTCCTGGATAATAGACTAAATCGCAAAAGGAAATAATTTCAATCTATAACTGAGAAAAGCCATTAATTGCTGGAAAACATCCAGCCTCCAAACCTGAAGATATCAAATACGGTCTGGCAAGGAGGAGACAATTAGGCTGAGGAATTCTACCCAGAGGGAAAACATGCCAGCATTATTTCAGCTGGACTAATGACTACAACAATAACCACTGAAGTATTTCCAGCTACTGTCAATGCTGCAAGTATTTAACTCCATGGTCAAAACATCTTAACTACTGACAGTGATATGCTCAGAGACTGACCCCAGTGGATCATTTTGGAAAAAAAGCATCACTATAAAATCATACAGGTTTTGATGTTGTGTACTCCCCACAGCCTCCCATTTTTTTTCTTCTGATGTGAATTAAAGCTAAATGTAATGATAGAAGTGGAATAGGAGGTTATAAAACTCAGGAGAAGTTAGTCTGTGGTACTGCTTGGCTCAGTTAAAAGGTTGCTGGTTTTGGATGATTATAATAATTTTCCCATATAATAGCCAAATATCATAGTGGAATTTGTTAATTTGAAAAGCATCTAGCTCTCCTCCTTTCTGTAGCAACTTGTTCCAAAAACCAGACTGGTCTTAAGGCCAAATTTCCTCTTTCATCTCTCCCTCCTGAAACATACAGCTTTGAAGTGATGGAACTCATGGTCTCCTCGTGCCAAATAGTCTGGGTAGCTGTTTTTGGACCTTTTTTTCTAAGGGATAAAATCTGGAAAATTTTAGCTTCATGTCAAATAGCAGAATGAGTTAACCTACTCAGGTCCCTTAATGAATTTTGAGTGTGAGGGGAGTACATGGCATCCTAAATCAATCTAAAGCATCTTCTCCCTTGTTGACTACACTAACAATTCTACTCTTCATTAGTTAACACACCCTAGGTTGAAATATTCTGTTTATTCATAATCACTGTTGTCTACATAAATTTGTCATTTTCTAGTGAAGGTTTTTATTCTCCAAAGCAGGTGCTAAGGACTTTATCATCCCAAAGATACAAAACCCTTAGTAGGCAAAAATATAAAATTCCATTAAAAACATATCTAGAGTTTGGACAGAAGTAATACTTATACCATGGAATAAAGTTGAAATGTGGCACAAGTCAGAGATGTAAACACTTTTAAATTTGTCTACCATAATACAACCTGCCACATAAAGTGTTATTATGTGCATTTTATGCCTGGGAGTACTGACAGGCGGGAGGGTGTGGATGTGTTGGATAAATGCTGTGTATCTTTTGGCAGCAGGAGTTGTGCTGTGTGCCACACTGTGGGGCTGCAGGAGCTCAGAGGTGTGTCCTACCACAGACACTGATGCTACAGTAGTGCCACTCTCTAGGCAGGTTAATTTTCCCCTTAACTCCAGTCTCTATTAGCCTGGCCATCACAGCACAGCCACAACTCGGCTCAGTGAAGCCTGACCTGGTTTATCCAGCACTGCACTCTGTCAGCTCAGCAGACTCTGGGAGAAAAAGTCCCGGTTACAAAGCACAGAGAAAACACTGCTGCCACTTGTTAAAGTGAGGGGTGAAATTTACATACTAAGGTGACAGAAAAGGAGGATTGTCATAAGGTACTCAACAAATGCACATAAAACAGAACAGATTTCCACAGACTGCCATGCTAAGGTTCCATCTGAGAGGGAGGTACTGCAGAAACTTTCACTTGTATTGTTCTTTGATTATTACTCAGCTGCAAAGTTCTCAGTTGGAAAGGCTAAAAACTTGCTTCCCAAGAAAATCACTCAACAATACAAAAAGAACCTTTCCTTCTCCTATTGAAATAAACTCCTCAAATTAAGTGCCTAAAACTAAGTTCAAGAAAAATAATCAAGATAAATATTTTGATTACTGAATTGACTGAAGTCATAGAAACATTGGGTAGATTTCTGCAGCATGTTAAGTATCCCTGAAAACTGGCCCGTTTATTGGAAATGTGGTGAAGTGCTGCAAGCTGCAGTAAAGATGATTACTTTGTTTTCGATCTAGAAAAACTATTATATCATGTATCAAATGCTTTATTCAACAAAAGTAGCCATTGCCTTTTGTTCTCTGTACCCATCTGTGAATGCATCAGCACAGGCAGCTCTATAGGATGGCCCCAATTTTGCCCCAAAAGTCCTAACACAATCAAAGTACTGACCATCCCAGTTTCAGTTTGTTGGGAAATGTTCTCTGTGCTTCGAATTGTTGCAAATTTTGTGTTATTCTAAGCATTAAACATTTCACTTGGAGTAGGTTTACACCTCAAATCTAAATTCGGACTATGGACACAAAAAGTAGTGCTTAAAAAGACATTTATTTTCAAATGGTCAAGCGGTTATATAAGAAAATAATATATTAGAGCTCGAATTCTTATACCAGCTGCCTTGGCTCCAGATGAGGCTCTGTAAAGTTAACCTGCAGGACCTCCTCCAGAGACTCATTGAAAGATCTGGGATAAAGAACAGCTGGAGCCAGGGAAAAGGGCATACTGGGGACAGGACAGCATGCCATGCTTTGGGAGGGCTGATATTTTACAGAGGGCTGACTATTGTTCAGAGGAGTGTTTTACCAGTTCTGAAATCTACGTGGGGATTTGAGTAAGGAAAGGGCACGCCTTTCCTCTTAGCTGGTGACATCCATGTTACAGCTGCTAGAGACAACTGGCAGAGTCTCCCTGTGACTTAAGGCTCAGGCAAGAAGGAAAAATTGTTTTCTAAGCAGGCCAGAATTTTAGGCCATTAAACTGCAAGATAATGACAGGTTTGTTGAGGAGCAACAAATTTCTTTAGAACTTCATTTGGTGCCTGTTTTAGCCAAAGGCTGATGTGTTGTGATATTTTATGTTTAAACGTACCCTACTCTGACAAGCCACCAAAGTCTTTAAAGTCTTCTCATCTTTATTGCAGACACTACTTTGATCTCAATGCCAGAAAAGGTCAACACAAGAACTTCAGAATTAGATTTGTTTACATCCAACATAAAATACAAATAAATGAATGTGGCAAGGACATCTCAGGCTGATAAAATAAGGCCACGTTTTCCTAGTTCCACTCAAAATGTTTTTGTTTTTGCCAACAATTGTGCTAGCAATATCATCATCAAATCCAATGAAATTCGCTTATTGAGGCCCTTTCCCCCTCAAAAAGTTTCATCAATCACAGCCCAGAAGGGCTCTGTCATAGGATAATTGCAACTTGGCATACCAACAAAGAGCATCCCAATGTCCTCAGCTTCCTTATCTATACAATAGGCAGGGATGACAGCCATTTTATTAGCTGAGATATTGTTACCCCCATCAGATAAAATAGCATGTTTAGTTGCTTTGATGTTTTCTGTCACCAGAGCAGAGCTGTTGTTTCCAACTGCATGTTTAGAGAATGGCTGTGGTAGCAGCTTATGTTCCCTCACAACATCCCTGCCCACAAACATCTCACAGAGTGAGTCAAGGGATGTACTAATTGCACTTTATCAGAAAGGAGTGGGAAGACCAAACAGAGTTTCTGCCAAAGTAATTTCTAGCCAAGACATAATTGTGGAATCATCTCTTGCCTAAATACTTTTCCTTGAGGAAGAAAAGATCACCAGAGAGTGAATTCCCTCCAGCAGCCAGCTGAGAAGCCACCCAAAAATGCTTTCAGCTGTTCCTGTTCCACTGTCTTCACATACAGTATTATTAATCCACAGAATATTTAGTGAATTAGAATAACATTTGGGGTAACTGCTTGCCTTTAACAATTTTCCACAATAACAAAAATTATAGCACTCAGAAATATGTATCTTGCTTCCACATGTTTGGTTAGACCATGCAGACTTTAAAGGCTAACAAAAAATCTGTCATGCAGAGCAATATGCAAACCCATTTAATTTTCTATTTAAATTCTTCCTGAGAGAGTGGACTTTTCTTGAATTTCAAAATAGCAGGTCTGTTAACAAAACTCTGAAGGTGGAAAAGTCTGCTTGTCGACACCAGGCTTATCTCGCTGTGCTATCACTTGGGCAATAATTTTATGAAGTGTTGTAGACATAATTTAATAATTCAACATTTGCCTACTGCTACTGAAGACTTCCCATCTGTACTAAGCACAGGGAAGTGCTCTGGACTGTCCAGTGGCTTGCATGACAAACACTGCCCACAACTTTTATGCCAGCAGGGCTATAGCACGCTGCTTTGTGATGAGGGGTGTTGGAATGATAGCAGGAACAGCACACTTAAAAGTCATTAATCCAGCAGGAAATCTCATCTTTGGTGGCTACTCAGCAAGCGATTGGCCCTGATGACAAAGAGCAAAGTAAGCAAGTGTCAATTCTTCTGGCAAATACCAGCATCTCTGTTGACCTTCACAGTTCTACACACGCCATGTGCCTCTAGAGAGTCGAGGCATTTCCATTTATGCGCAATCCCTGACACAATGATGCCTCTCCCTGCTACACCTCCACAACCCCCAGCCCCTAAGTAATTCCCAAATGCAAAAGGCATGTTACTTCCTTTACACAGCAGTCTCCTTTCCTGATTTTCCACCTCCATACCTGCTCCTGAAGCACAACCAGAGGTTGTGATCTGGATGCAACCATGATTATATGACCTTGAGAGACTCATAGATTTCATTTTCTTTTATTGACTTTCCTATAGATTGTGGGTGGAAGCCCGTGGAATCACTTAGCCTGCCTTTTTCTCAGTTCCCCACCTAAAAAATCCTTTCATTTACCTTGTCTGTTTTGATTTAAACAAAATGGGCTCAAATCCTTAAAGGTCATATTTGCTTTGATAGCAACATGAACTCATTTGGCACCTTGATCTTGTTTGGGCAAGCTTAAACCACATAATGAATCTTAAGAAATGAAACAAACTGAAACTTCCTTTCAAACACTGCTCTCCAGAATGTTTTACTTTGAGCAAAGGATGGTGCAAGATTAAGTTGCATAGACAGAAAGGGACCTTATTACCCCATTAAAAAGCAGAGCTAAAAAGGAAATTCTGTCATGGATTCGAGTGGTTGGGAGGTTTAACCTTGAATACCCTTTTGGTATTGCAGAGAAGTTACACGTTGCTTGTGCTTGTCTCTAAGCCCTGTACTGTTGTTTCCCTTGTTGAGCACAGGAGATGGCCTGGAGACACAGAGGCGCGGTCCTGTAGCCCAGTCAACTGATTGTGCTGCCTCCTCATAGTAACAAGCAGATTAAACCCTGCTCTAAAGAGAAGCTCCTTCTCCTATGGAAAGAAATTTCTAAGGTAAAATTTAAGGTCAAAATTGCAGACAAAAATAAGGTTGTGATAGTCTGTTTTGAGCAGAATTGCTTGTTATTTTTATGCATCAATGGGCAGCTAAAGGCTAAGGTGCTACATCTTTAGAAATGCCTCCAGTATATGAAATGAATACTTTTACAATATTCAGGTTTTTTACTTAAAGCTTTAGCTCCTGAAATCACATTAACAACTCTAATACTTAAAACTTACAAAACACACACCGCCCCCCCCAAAACAGGTATCAGCAGCTCCTAGCAACAGAAATATTAATCTATTTTAAATAAAAGAAAGCCAAATATTTTCATGGTTTCAGTTTCCTGGTTTGCAGAATAATGCACACGTGAGGTCTGATTCACAGGTACATAACTTGGCAAAAAGGTTCTACAAATCCAGTGGTCCTGCATTTATCTCATGAAATCCTTTGGTTTTTCAATTTTGCAGACACACCATGGGCATACCACCCATCAGTTCTCTTAAAAATTAATAAAATATTGAGTTAAATAATTGTGCCTCCTTGTTTTGTTGATGCATTTCTGAAAACCTCCTCACAAGAATGTGACAGATGATAAATTAACAATAAAGAATTCAGAGACCAGAAAATAATCAAAGGAAAGTCAGTGGCAGGGAATCACTCATTTCATTACCTCTACATATTTCTTCAAACTACAGCTTCTGACACACTTCAGTCTTGCAGCTCTAACCCCTACTGACAGACTTAGCTTATATCTGTCTACCTGCTTCACAGAGAAAATAACTGTGCAAGGCTCCCGCCTTGCTTTCTGCATTTACAGACATGGAAGCACTTACCCTTCCTGCTTTTTTTCTTCCTTCTGCTGCTGCTGCTCACTGCCATGATGTCTGCCTATACCCTGAAACTGACTGTCAGTGGAAATCTCAGTGCTGTTTCCACTTCCTTCCCTTTCAATAGCTAGTTCACAAAAGAGGTAGTAGATTGGCATCTGGAGTATTGGGGCCAAGAAAACTACTCAGCTGCAATTGAAATCTTGTGTGTGTCAGGTGCAATGAGTTCTGAGAAAAAAAAATCAGAATCTTCCACAAATGAACTGCAACTGCCTGAATCACAGCATGGGGATAAAAGGGGCTCTTCAATGAACAGAGTGCTACTTGGCCGTTTATCAAGGATTATTCAATTATCTAATAATGAAACCTTTAGATAATGAAATATTTTTTGAAAGGTGGAGGGAGAAAAAGCAACAAGGACTTTGCTGAAGCAGATGTAAAACTGACACATCTGCCTCCCTTGACACTACCAAATTGGCTCTTTCAATATGTTTCATTTGTTCTCTTGCCAATTGCTGATCTCTCATCAATTTACTTTCAGAGTTGGAAGAAAATTAAATGGTTTGATGACATATTGGTATTTCATCTTTGAAATGCAAAATATATATTTCAATGATCTTAGAAATGTTTCACTTCTTTGAAATGTTTGCAGTTGTATGATGTTGGACTTGATCTCCATCTGGAACAAAAGAGTATAACTCCATCTAACTAAATGAAACTAGGCAGTTTATCACAGCTGGCGATCTTGTCCATAGCTTTTTCATAGATTAACAAAGAATATATCATATACTTATCTAGGAATATGCAGTGTGAAAGGTGGTGGCACCCTATATGCTTTAGGCATGCTTGAAAATACCTGTACTAGATGATTGCCTAAATGCCTAAAAATGCTTCCTAATAGCCTTAAATAGTCAAAGAGAAATGACAGAACCGTCATCACACCAAATCACATATGGAAAGAAAAATGATGCCAGCATTAACTGCATCAGCCACCTGCTCTATATAGGTTATTAAAATGATGGAAACAGTATGTTGACTATTCCATATATGCAGGCTAAAACCCCCAGCAGGTCCAATGTTTCATAATACTAGTTGTAATTTACGTGCCTATAGTTTATACTATACTATAATTTATATAACATTTCTCAAAATGCTGACTGGAAAAGACTGGTTACAGACTGGGGTACTCTAATTCCTTTCTCTGTGACTAATTCCTTCTTCAATCACAATTTGAAAAAAGAATTTTGGTACCAAAAGCTCTTTGACAAATGCCTGTGTTGTGCTTGATATACTCAGGACAGGCTCTTGACAGGACAATACTGTCTTGACCCTGCCAACAATAAGTGGTCCAGTCTTTATTTTGTAATGATGCCTCAATTCCACTCTGAACTCTTTGCCAAAGGGCTGGGGTCCTGTAAACACCTATGGGAGCTTGTGCTATGATCAATGCTGCTGCAGTCACTTTTATTCAAACACAGGAAGGAGAAAAGGAGAAAGACTTGGAGGCAATGGCAATGTCCTCTTAATTAGCAGCGTTTTAGCATGAAGGAGTTTAGAGACAGTCCTAAACGAACCTGCCCTCCCCTGGTCCTGAAAATCACTCTAATCACCCAGCTGCAGGCAGTGCTATCCCTGCTGCTGAGGCTACTTCAGCTGGCAGAGCAGTTCAATCACCCCGAGCCCAGGAGTGCATCTCTCCAGCTGGGCAGGTAATGCCTCACGTGCCAGTCTTGATTTCAGGTTCCTGCCCTAGGGATGCCTAATGTATTTTATCCAAGAATTGTTTAAAGTAAAATAATCTGTCATATAAATGAATGGAAAGAGGCTCATTTTAGGAGCCACTGCCACTGTGACTGACCAATATAGATGAAAGTGCTTCCATTTAGGCTTTCTTAACTCAAAGCAGCGGCTTCCCTCTCTTTATGCTAAGTTTACCCATCTGTAAAGCAGACACATTACAATTTACCTAACTCAGAGAAATGAGATAATACAACTTTGGCAAAAGAAATGCTCCATCACATTGCTTTACTAGACATAAAAAAGTAATATGAATATATGATTTTAAATCAACATTAAGATAGTGTAGACTCTGGGACACTTCTGATATTGCTTTGGCTGGATAATGTAATTTATTTTCAAACAGATTTCTTGAAGTACTTGATATTCCACAAAGCCAGGCTGTGTTACAAGATGTACATAGCTAATTTGCTGAGAAAAGAAATCATAAACAACACTTTATCCCTCATCATTTTTTTCATGGGAACACTTTTCCAATTGGTGAGATCTTGAAGTATGGATTGGATCTTGGTATCACATAGCCATGCCAACACACCCCTAAGTTAGTCTGCTTTAATCATTCTTAATTTCCAGAGGAGGAAGATGGTTCAAATTTTTAAAGGCTGGCATATTTTGTTTAAAACATCCTTATATTTTCTTTTCTTTCTTCTTTTGTTTCTGCATATTTTCATAAGGAAAAAAAATCTCATTACGCTATTACCCATACTTTCCTGTGTGAGTATTCTGAGCAGGGTATTAACTATATTAGCAGTTAGTTTCCAGGGTGGAAATGACAGCATCTGCCTCTAATTGTCCCAGCACAGGAAGTATGACTTTTGGGAGCTCTCAGAACAGGCACCCACTACTGCCAGAAAGAGGAATCTCTTGAGCAAGATTATATTACTTCTTTTTTTTCCCGGGAGCTGGACTGAATTTTTTGTAATATGCACAAAGTGTCCACACATATCTTACAAATCAGCCATCACATATTTTCAGTAGCATTGTTTTCACAGGATTATCCTTGGTGATGTACAAAACAAAATCTGTTATCTCTTTGATGAATGCATTTTAAAGTACAAGGAAGAACATGGGTAAGTGACACAAAGAAGAGAGTGAAGATTTGCAAGCAGTCACAAGAGTTGACAGGAAGGAAAACAAGTATATTTACAAGTGGCTTCTCAGAAGTCATCTCCCACCAAAAAATTTATTCTTATCCACACTTGTGCAGTACATATAAATTAATAAAAAAGCTTCATTAGATACTATCCCTATAAATAATTTAAGAAAGGTAGATTCCAAGGTCTTGAAGACATTGGCCAGAAGATCCTGCTAGATTGGATGCTGGGAGCTGTCTCCCATGACAGTCCTGGATACTAAGCCACTGTTAAATGTCTGTCTTGACAGAGATTTATTTTGTATGTGCTTGAAACTGAACCATGTCACATATTTGGCAGGAAATGTAATCCCTTCAGAAAGAGGATTTGATCCTCAGTGAGATCTCGCCGTTCTCAGGCAGGAATAGCTCTTGGTAAAGCCAGTGCACGTTCTGTCCATGTATTTCTGTTTTGAGTAAGGGACTAGTCCCAAACGTGGGGCTACGAGAGCAAAAGCTCCTGTCCCCACCAATCCACATGGCCCCGATGGCATGAGAAGAGATGTCCTACAGATACAAACTGCACAGTGCACACACAGGATGCCTCCATCTGAATTCATGCAGAGAATTGCTGGATGTTATTCAAATTGTTTTCCAAAACCCCAAGTAGCATGTGATGCAAACAGCAGCAGAAGAATTACTATGAAGGAGAGTAAGGCATGGCTCCTGGTTTGAACAGAATCAAACAAAATCACTGAATGAATGACACCTTAGACATCCTCTGTTAGAGCTGACAGCTCCAGAATTCCTCTATCAAACTGATTCCCAGTTTTGAGACTCTTTGTCTTGCCTTTCTCCTTTCTTCGGTTCAGACCATCCTGGCAGCCCTCCCCCTGCTATCAGCTGTATCATGCCTTTCTGTCCTTTCCCTCTGACTGTATCTCCTAAATGTAGCTAGTCCCATCTCTCTGCTACTCCTCGTTTTCTGGTGGCACTCCTCATATGAGATTCCCATTGCTGAGGTATGAGGATGAAGCACGAGTTGGGATTTACTACCCCCCTTGCCTGAAAACCTTAGGTGTGAATCTCAACCATGGCTGAAAGTGCAATATATCTGGGATGTAGCATAGCATTTGACACAGTGGCTCACGCAATCTTATTAGAAAAATATCTTATAATGTCTTGGATAGGAGTGCTGTCACGGGGACTGCAAACCAGCTGCAGGAATGTAAACAGGATAATGGGTCATGACAAACAGCACTGCACTGAGCTGTGAAGGGGTATCCAGTTGGGTTTCCCCGGGAGCTCCTGTTAAGCCCAGTTTCATTTTACATATTTCTTAATGCTCTGGAAAAAGAGATGAACATTCTGAGAATTAAATTCATGGATGATACTAAATGACTAGATGGTTTTAATATCAATCAGGACAGAGCTATTCTATAGAGGGAAAGCAGAGAGAATGGGAAAGGGAAGAGTCTGTGACCAGACTTGGCTATACAAATATCTGAGGAAGGGTTTTATGTCCCAGTTGATAATAATGGGAGGCCACTGAAAGTCCAGCCAAAAGTAGCTTACATCTGGTCTGTCAAAGGCTGGAGCAGAGAAATAATGACAAAATCAGCTAGGAGGTAATTATTAATTATAACATTTCTCCCAAAGATGCTAGATATTAATTCTCATTTTCTAGTCTCAATAAATCTCAATGTTTGTGGTTTTCTAAGATTTTGTGTGGTTTCATGCTACAGAGTAGCATGTAGCAATGCAATACAAAGCCATGGGTCTTCCTGCAAATATACCTCTTTTCTGAGGAGAAATCATTAGTAAAAATCTTACCATTTTCTTTGTATGACTTCTTTGCATATACTATCAAGATGATGAGAACAGAAGTAGTAAAAATTGACACAGAGGCAATAAGCCCTTTTAGGAATTTCACTCTCCACAAGCAAAACAATCCACCCAAGTGGAATCTGCCTAGAGGTGTAAAAGCGAAAACAAATTCTTCATGTGCCCAATAGGTCCTATGTTACAGAATCATAGAATCATCAGAGAATGGTTTGGGTTTGAAGGGACCATAAAGATCTAGTTCTAATCCCTCACCTATGAGCAGGCTTTCTCTAGACAAGGCTCTTCATGAAAAATAAGATTTTTTTCCAAGCACTATCTTTTGTGTGCTATGGAAACACCCATGGAAAATATGCCACCGTCCTTATCTATTTTAGTGAGAATATGTGCAGAGTGCTGAACTACACCATACTATTCCATAACAGATTGTGTCATGCTCAGCACATACAGCTGGAGGGAGAAAGTGGAAGGGGGGACATTCAGAGTGAAGGCTTTTTTTTCCCAGGTTATGGATGATGGAGCCCTGCTGTCCTGGAATGGCTGAACACCTGCCTGCTCATGGGAGTGCTGAATGAAAGCCCTGTTTTGTTTCTCTTGTGTGCATGACTCTCGCTGTACTTGTAAAATTCTTTTTTTCAACCTAAAACTTTTCTCACTTTTACTTTTCTGATTTTCTCCCCTACCCCATGGGGGAAGGCAAAGCAGCAGCTCTGTGGGGCTGAGTCACTGGCTGGAGTTAAACATAGAAAACCTTAACATGTCAGCTAAAACAGAGGTATCCATTAAAGATTGTACCATTCCCTACTTTCCTTCCTGAGTGGTAAACACTGATGCGGAAACCTAGAGCAAAATCAACTAAAGAAAGCGTATGCAACATACATGAAAATCTCTTCAGGTCACGACAGAGGATGACTTCAGCAGAGGAATGAAAACCATGCCTGGCTCAAAGTACAAATTCTGAGTGTTTGAGGAGCTGATAAGAGATGATTTTAATCCATCTTTTAAAACACCTATCACTGCTAGTGGCTTCTATTTTTTCATGTAAGTATTGACAAGAGACTACTTAGGGAGCAAGGTTAAAAATTTCCTGGTGGAGTTTAGTTATAGTACTATCCAAGTAAATATAAATTTTGGTTTTATGCAGTGCAATTACTTGTATGACATAAAACACTAATGTGGGGATACTTTATTTTTTAAGGGAATGCTACACCTAAAAATTCTTAGGACTGGCAAGGGAAAAAACCTGGACCTGAATCTCACTTGATGAAAGATTGTATAGTTACTTTAAATTTGGAGAATGCCTTTCAAATATGATAAAAACTGTTTTTAATGGGCTCTTTTGTATTGTAATTTTCTCTCTTGTCTCCAGAATTTAGCACATCTTTTCAGTGGAATATTTGCAGAGACTCTTCCTTCCTCCAAAGTTTCTACAGAAGTTAAATCCAAATTTGCCAGGAATAGTTATGTTGAGTTAGTTTCTGGTAGCAATCCGGCAGCATCTTTATATCTGCACTGCATGTGATTATCTCACAAATTCACAGTACTTTAATTCTGAACCCTGCTATTTTCCATAGAGGCCATATCTTCAGAGCTAGTCTGAATGCTCTGAATGTTAAGTATCTGACTCTGGCTGGATTCCCTACATTTTTTGTCCATGAACACGTAGCACATGGCTCTTGATTACTACTTTTAAATTGATCTTTGTCTGCTATGAAAATATATTGCTTCATAAAAGTCTTTCAGGGTATCAGCTTCCAAATTAATGATTTTTCTCTCAAGCTCTGACTTTGAGAGCTTACAGTACAGAATCGTGCAGTCCAGCTACTTGAATCAAATTGAAATCCATCCATCTGCAATTCAGATCCAAATTCTTTCAGTGCTCTTGGCTCATCTCTGGGTAAAGAGCAGCTGTTGTCCTGTTAAAGTGACTGTAAATAATTCTAACTTCAAGCTTCAACGGTGAAATTCATCCTACATCACTAGGGACCACTTAATCCCCGGGATGTTCCTGGGTTTGGTGCTCAGCTGGTGGGAGCTGCAAAGTGGTGCTGCAGTGGTGCTGCTCCACAGGGTCTGGCCCTGGCGGTGGCAGTGTGTCCTCCTGGGGACGCAGGGCTGTGGGGGCACAACGCTGAGCCAGAAACCCTGACTTGGGCTAACTTCACAGGGTGCTTGCACCTGTACAACACAGGTGAGGAGGGGAAAAAGCTAGCGTTTCTTCCTCTTGCTGTTTTCTCCTTTTAATAAGCCTGTCACCGTGCTTTTTAGGGGTTGCATGTGTTCTGCAACACAAACAGTGCAGCACCAGAGAAAGGCTTGTTTACAGCAGAGATTCAGTAAAGTGTTTCAAGGAAGAACTTTCCAGTAAAAAGAGATTTGCCCTAACCTAGAAGGAAGGTACTTGTTAAAGCAACCCTATCAGAATATCAGATGAATCACAATGTGATATAGCACTATTTGAAAGGATGTTTTGAATGGAGCTGTCAGCAAGTATTTAATAGCAAGTCTTCAATTTCTGCTTTATGGGGTTTTTAACCACCAAGAACAAAATATAAGTAACGAGGAGGAATTTAGGAATTGTTTAGCGTTTGGCTGTTCAAAGAAAGAAGAGAACCCTCCACATGCATTGCAGCTAATGAAAATTGCCATTATGGGGTTTTCTACTCCATCTGTGAATGCTAAACACTGTAATAATGCAAAGTCCTTATGATTTTCTAAATTTGCTCAATAAGGAGGGTATTATCTACTTATTTAATGACCCAATTTCTAATGGCAAGGAGCTGGTACCGCCAGCAGCTCCAGCTCATTCACATAGTTCCTCTCCCTAATTAAAAGGTCTTTACAGTTAAAAATAAAGAAATAAATCAATCAAAAAACAAAACTGCCATCAGATGATAGGAAAATAAAAGGCACTTCAGGGATTTGCTTGGCATCCACAACTGGGAGTATTCTTTTGAAACAACTCAGTCCTCTTTTAGGCACCTCGGATAGAGCCAGACAGTTCAAAAGTGCTCAACATATATTCCTTTGGAAAATCCATCCCTAACTGTGGCTTTGTGTCCTACAACCATTGTGGCTAGCAAGACTCAATTGTAAGTCACCTACCACCCTGTTGGAGGATTGTCATCAGCATCACCCCTTCTCAGGAAACTGTAATAAAGTACCTGACTGTACTCATACGTGCTCTTGCCACTGCTTGCTGCTACAAGAACAGAGGCAGCGGTCTATTTTTACCACACTGCCAGTGAAAGCAGCAATAGCCCTGCTCTTGGATTTTCCGTGCAAAACTCAAAGCCAGATGTCCGTATTGCAGCACAGATTCCTTACTAGCTTGAATATCAACCCCAATATGGAACGTTGCTGTCTGCATGGCTTTCCTTGAGGGTAATGAGCCATTGGCAGGTTAAAAGTTTTCTGAATGGTCATCAGTCTAAGGCCAAAATTTGAGTAACAATTTAAGAATGGTTTACAGCTAATAAAAGCTGTAGTAGCATTCTCTAAGAACAGTGAATAAAGCCCAGAGGTTTTATAGCACATCCCTCTGCTCAAACAAGAAGCATTTGGTGGTATTAACATACTACCTGTTTATTCAAGGGGAAATACAAAAAGTTCAGTTAACAGTTCTCTTTTTCTTCAGTCTACAGCTGTGTAAATATTATCCCAGTCTCTTTTTTGACATCCACCTAAACCCCAGACCTTGTCTGAAAAATGATATAAATGGAGCTCAACACTTGTGTAACCCACTGCTGTGTCCTGACACACCTAGGGCTGAATATTTGACTTCTATGAGACCAGTGATGCCATATGATGCATCCCTGAAGTGACCTCGTTTTCTAAAGACACCTTTACTAAGAGTGTCCTAGGTTTTAACCATAGTGATGAGTATGACGGAAGAGATATGGAATCACCATACCAAAATTTTCATGACAACACTGAAAAAGAAACAAATTGTAGTTCTGCATAATTTACATCTGGTGCCCTGCACAGTTTCTGTTTTGATCCACTCAGATGAAAACTGTGTTAAGTTTTAGAAACTTCTCATCTTCTGCTTTTGAGTCACTTTTGAAGGTTATTTTCCTTTCCCATTTTCTCTGTGGTAGCTAAGAATATGAAAGTCTTTCTGTATGCACCAGATATCCCTTACACAATGGGAGAGAAATATTGATATTTTTATATTGCACAGTGGGTCATATTTATGAATTGATGCATGCTTCATCATAGCTCTAAATAATGGAACATTTTGGATAGGAACAAAGGGCCTGAAACTGTTTGTCTGAGTACGTCCAGCTTCCTCTCCCTTCTGAACTCCTTACCGGCTGATTTAGGAAAGGTAGAGCTTCCTCAGGATCAATGTTACCCATGAAAATGATTTATTCAAGAGAAAAACTAAGGCAAAGCCTTCATTGTTATACAATTTTCCACCTACTCCTCTCCCATCACGACAAGAAAAAAATGCAGGACTTAGAGCTCCTATTTAGGCCTGCAGAGCTTAGCTGAATTTCTCTTTCAGTCCAAGCCAATATCCTGAAATTTCTCTTTAGGGCCTCTGATGTTACAGGGATCAGGGATGAAGACTGTCATGTACGTAATGCAGAGATTACTGCTGCAATATCTCCCTGCCTGCCATGACACTCCTGACACAAACTGCGAGCCAAGGCTGTGTTACCCTCAGCCCTTTTGGGTTTGGGGATATCCAAAACCCACTACAACATTAGGAGGTCAGTGAAGATGACCGCACTCTGTCCCAGCTGGGGACTGAAGGGGAGAAGGCAGGACAATGGTCGTGGGAATGGACCCACAGCTCATTTGCACAGATGGAGCAGGAGAGAAGCAGTGGTCTCCTAGTGTGGGATGAATTCACTCTTTCTCTTCATCTTCCACTGGTAAAATTCTGGGAATGAAAACTGCAATACCTCAGACCAATTTCACATTTTTAAAAATTGAGATTCAGACAGTTTGCCACAAATAAAAAGTAAATATATAAACATGCAAGTCACTATCCAAGCTTATGTTCTCCCTCACTGTAACTTATGTAGATTGCTGCCTATGTGCATAGCTTTCATTACAAATAAAACATAAAAGCTAGCGCATATCCTGGAGAACTGTTTTTCTTTATTGCACCTCCATTACATGAAGCCTTGTAACATAAACAAAGATTAGACTTGGTTGTTTTGAACAAATAACCTTTTATTGTCAAGGCTTTTCAGGAGCCTTCATTTTCCTTTTCGAAAAACAGGATCCTGTGCCAACCTAGCAAATGTGTAACATTAAATAATAAGCAAAATAACAGGACACCCTACCACACTATTTTATAGACAACCTCAGACTGTCACAGTTGTACATGTCCAAGCTAAGACAGAAACCCAGTTAAATTAAGCAGACATATTAAATCAAAACTCCGCCAGCAGAGTCCCTTGGGACATATGGGACAAAGTGCCTTGGGTTCCTTACTGCTGCAAGCAGCCTTTAGAGCAGGAGGATCAGTCCAAGGGCAGAACACTCCCTGCCACTGGAGCAGCACGCAGCAGAACACAGCCAGAGAACCTTTTCCTGTCTCCTGTCCTGGCACAGTGGCAAAGAGCACGGGACAGAGCTGTCTCAGCCTTAGAGGAGCAGCCAGGTTTGTGGTGGGCAGGTGGAAGGAGAAGCCCCTGCCTGTCTGCTCGGGCTGCGGCACCGCAGCTGCTGAGCCTCTGGCCTCTGGTGCTCCCTGAATGTTAATTCTACCAGGATTCTCCATTTTAAAGTAATCGTGACTCTCCTGAACCCAGCCAGAAGTAATCACACAACAAGCTATCCCTTAGACAATGAGCAGAGATTATTCAGCTTCCTTGTACCCCAGTGAAACAGCAGCTTCCTTCCTGCCCATGATTGAGGCTGTGATTAACCACGCAGTTCAAGGTGAAAGAAGAATGCCGTTCCAGGCATATATGACTTCCTTTAACCTCAGCAAAACACAGTACCCGATATTTCAATTAGTGTGTACTAAGGTCACAAAATCAATTTCTTATCGCCGAAAAACACACATACTGTAAATTTCATTTTCAAGCCATAATCTCTAAATTAAATCAGTGTACCTAAAAAATATACAGTGCAAAATTGCAGTCCTTCAGTCTCCTCCTTCTCTTGTGGCCCAGCAGCATTTTCACAAACATCACCTGGCTTTGTGCTCTATATTTAGAGCACAATGTTTGGTTAGATTCTAATCTTCTTGGAGAACGTCATTATCTCTTTCTTTGGCAAATAGAGGCCCAAAGTGTCAATTACCTTCTTAAACTCTTTCATACACACAGGGCTGAGCTGGGTTGGATATTCTGTCTGCCAACAGCTCAGCTGGCAATTTTTCACAGTCATACACAGAAAAATTCTGCACCAGCATATCATCCTAGATAAATTACACATTTCAAATGTGGTTACATACAACTTCACCACTGCTGGCCAATATATTCTTGCAGAGGAAAATAAAAAAACAATTAAAAAAAGGAAAAAAAACCCCAAAGAGAACACTTTTCTGCAATTGAACTCTATGAGTTCAGTATAGAGTTACAGAGAAAAAAGTAAAACAAGTTTATGAGATTAGTGGGATATTATATGTAAATCAGTGTAGCTGTGCTGAAATGACACCATCTCTCGTGTGTGATCCCTGGTGATACACCCCTGGTTCTCGGGGTGATGCTGACTTCGTGGCCCCAAAGGCAGCTGCAGATTCTGATGGCTGCAGCAGCCTCTACCACAGGCAAGTCTAGGCTGAGAAGTCTCAAGGAAGTGGAATGTATGGAAGCAATTTCTTTACAATTAATCCTGGTCTTTCCTTAGCAAAAGCTAATTTTGACTATATAATCACAGAATGAGTGAAACTGACAATTATCTTACTTTTTTTTTTCATAGAAAAGTCTGCTTTTTATTCACATGGCTACATATATACAGGTCCTTGTGTACATGATTCTGTGCATTTAATATACATGTATGAGCACACATGTTCAGGAAATACTTTTCATCCTTTTACTTCAAACCAGCAAGTGAGAAGAACATATTGTTACTGTTGGACCTCCTGGGACTACTTCAGATGTTAGAGACACAGGAAGGGAATCATATCTCTGGTAAACACAAAGTAAGCAAACTCTGAAATAATAAGTTTAAAGCTCCTTAAATGAATTTTCCCACATCCTCTAAGCACATAACATACTGATTCTTAGCACCGTAAAGTAGGATGAAAGGAGTATTTTCTCAAGAAGGGAAATTAGCCTTATTTGGCAAGGGTTAAAACATATTTTGAATTAAACAAGTAAGAGACCATCCAAGTGCAAATGATCAGACTACAATTCTGCGTAAATTTTTGAGAGAGACTAATAACTCTTTTCTACCACATCATCTACACACATTTTAAAAGCTCTTTTTAGACGCAAACAGGACTAATTTAAAAGAGAGTCTGGATATGATTAAAGATATAACAAGAGGAAGCTTTGTTTCTTTCTGGTTATTTCGAATATGCATTGCTGTATTTTAGTCATGCTCAGAGTACCATTTCAAGAAAATGTAAACAAAGCACATGAAATAAATAGAGGGTTGGTTGTTTTTTTTTTTTGGCTCAAATCTGTGAATGTAATGAGTCTATCTAAAATGTCCCTAAAATGGACTTTGTCCAAGGTTTCTTAAAGTTAGGGTCAATCTTACAAAAGGTTTTTGTGGACTGTGTCTTTGGCCCAGATGAACTGTGTTTTCTGGCAGTAGGAAGAAGAGCTAACCCTCTGCAGATCCTCTGTCTCTCTCATTTGAGTGGGAAACTGGGAGGGGTTTCTTCATATGAGTGAGAAAATTGGATTTGACATTTTGGATGCATAAAACGCTTTGAGTCATAATTTTACGGACTCAGCCATTTCCAGAGGTAAGACAACTGGAGTGAGACAGCCTCCACCTTGCCTTATTCAGCAGGGTTGTATTGTGACTCCAGACATCCTGCACTGCTTTCTTCCTGACTCATCTTCTCATGCATCACCAGCCACTGTTGTAACACATGCTCCCCTTTCAAATTCCTGACCTACTCCTAAAAAATTCAACTAAAGTGTAATTTGAATAGTAGCTATAAAAAATAAACTCAAGGCTACAGAAGCTGTTTTGAGTAATACTGTTAGCCAAGGGTATGGCTATTTTCAGGAACATAAACATAACTCCATCCTTTGTGGCTGGAAGGCAACCATACAACAGCTGGTTCGTCCCCAGCAGCCTACGGACGTCACAGCCATCAAGCCCTTCCCAAATTCACAGAAAAGTGTGACATCTTGCCCATGAAAAGGCAAAAGCCATACATAAAGCTGTAGGTCCCAAATGGCCAGGAACCTGCTGTGTTAACATTAACACCAGCACTTTCCTAGGCAAGTGGACTGTCATGCACCAGAAAATCAAATCCTCCCACTTAATTTGTCCAGACTTTTCAATTCCATGATCTGCCTACAGGTTTAATCTGGAACGTGAAATCAAGATGCCTCAGCTGGGTAACATCTCACAGCTCAGCAGGCAATCTCTGCTCTTCAAGTAAAATAAAAAATCATTCAGCTACATTATTACCAAGGAAAACATAAGGGAAGAAATTTTCTGTCTCCTGGAGAGGAACCCTGAAGCACTGGGCTCAGTTAAATATAATACCTAAATATGCAAGAAACAGAATGGTGCCTCCCAACAAATCTTGGGATCACCAAAATGCCGAACGCCTAAACCTGCAGCAGGAATTTTGAATTTGAAGGTGATTCCTGCTCTTTCGCTGAAACCATGGAAAAGCTCCAGCAGAATATAGAGGCAAAGCAGTAGAGATTAGGGGATGCAGGAGGAGAAGGGGAAAGGAAAAACGGTAAGGAGCATGTCAAAAGGACTGGGAATTAGTGATCTTCTTTGGCCCCCCGTATAGCACATCCCAAGTTTTCCAAGCTGTCACACACTGAGTTGAGCCCTGTTATTAGTGTTTGGCTAAGGCATATCTTTCTCCTGCTGTGCTATGTTAGAGCAGCTGCAATTTGCTTTTTTATAGCTTGTGGTAACTGATAGCAGTGAAATGAATTTAGGAAGTGTGTGGATTGGATCTTCCATATCAGTGATTTCAGACTATTTGGTAAACACAGAAGTGACATCCAGTGATGTATGCCTGCTGTTAACAAAAAACCAAAAAAACCCATAGAAAAACAACAACAAAAAATTGTCCTTTTGTGAATCAACATTTGAATTAAATGATTTTCTATTGAAGAACACTTTTGGATGTCATAAAATGATTATACACAGTGGCTTTACAGGGTAATTTTAATTTGAAAAAAAAAATTCCCTCAAAACTGTACACAAATTGGGTACTCTAGAATGGCAAGTGACACCAGTGAATCCAAACAAATTCAGTGACTGCAAGAAAAGTCAATGGTGGGACTAAACAACATCATGTTAGAACAAGGAACTGAGGTCTCACAGGAAAACTGCTTTTTATAGCTGGCAAAAGGCAGAGAGTTGGTCTTTTGACCCTCCATAAAAAAAAGAAAATATGTTTGTGTTCAGATGTTGAGCATGCTTTCAGTTTGATTCATCTGAATTTATAAAAATTGCCCTGTGTTCTAAGAGGGATTCTGTATTTTGATACAGAATACCACTTTGCACTGATGTATTTTTCACCTCTGTAAAATGATTAATCCTTCCACACTGCACTTCAGAAACAGAGTTACTGCCTTGCTCCAATAGAAAGTTTCCCTGACAGCCTAAGTCCCTGCTCAATATTTCTGGAAGAGCTGTAACTATTTTACAAGTAAGACTGATTAATCTTGCAGTATAATTTGCAAGTGACATTTACAAGGGAATATTGTTAGGGATATCTGGGAGGGATATTTTGTTCAGGCTTTTCCTGCTTGCCTGCCTACCCTCCTGGAACAAACAGCATTCATTTTCCTTCCGTGTTTTACAAAGTTAAAGTAAACACTGTGATCACACTGTTTACTTTAATTTCCTGCAGTGTGCCAGCAAAGCAGCAAATTGGCAGTCAGCAATCAAGAAGCAGCCAGCATTTGAAACAGCAGAGCTGCTTAGGAAAGCATCACTGATGCCAACTCATTTTCCCCTTTGTTTTAAAAATAAAATATTGGCTTCTATGAAGTTTTACTTCTATCCTTATCTTTTCTAAAGGATCTGAAATTTTGTTTGTTTCCTTTAATTTTCTTTTGGAAGAAAGCTGGAATTATGAACAACACCTAATTTATATGTCCAACTCTTATATAAAGAAATACATTTACCACTGTTGCAAATATATTGTATTTATCTGTAAAAAAATCCATGGCATTTTTGCATGAGAGGAAGTTAACTTGTCTATAAATCAGTTGTTTCTGGGTATATCTTTATTTCTTATGCCAAGAGCTTTAGCCCATGTTACTTCAATTAGGTGTATGATGTTGTGAAGCTAAAGCCTCATGCACTACGTGCAGAACACACATCTACCCAAGACAGTCCTAAAAAGCAAATAGATGTACTATCAGAGGTCATTCTCTCTCATTTAATACTACATAAAGCAAGGAATATAAATACAAAAGAAAAAGTAAGGAGACTGGGATAGTATTTTGTACCTCAGAGGTGTAAAGCTTGACAAGGTGACTCATTTATGGCTTTCTGGAAGATACTAAGGGAATTTATTGCTATGTAGGTTATAATTCCAATATATAAAAGAGGCCAGATACCACAATCCGTTATTCTCCTGACTATGTGCATTCCTGCACATATTCTTGCTGAAGACAATGAGATTATGAGGAGGATTAGCTTTTTGTTAGATTGGCCAAACTATGCCTTCAGAAAGTCCAAAACATGACCTAATTTAAAGTGGTTGAAATCTTGTGGGAAAGATTGTAAAAGGATAATTATTTTAAAAGCCATGACTTTGACACCAGGAAATTAAATTCATATCTATGTGTCTTTATCTATACACAGCAAATCCAATAATCTTGAGCTCTCTGCAGTCACTTAGCCAGCTGGCAAATGGGGCAAAATCAAAACTAACAAACCCCATTCCTAAGGTATGTTGACACCAGTGATTCATGATTCATCAATAATGGTGCTAGGAAATAAATGTAAGAGGACATTATTGCCTTTTGCGGCACAGAAAACTTGAGGGATAATGTCTAGGTGTGTCACAGTGAAAAGACAGGGCTAGCAAAGAAATAACTTTTACAAGTATTTAAGAGGTGTTACAAGCAAGTGAAAGTAGGGAAACAAATGTAAACCTTTCAAAAACTGTAAGAATGTCCCTATAAATAAAAATGAAGGGATTCTTAGCTATGAAAGCTTAAGAGGACTAACCTGAAAACTAACATTTTCTGTTCAACATGTTTATGAGGAGAAAGAATTTGAATTGCTTGTTTCAGAATAAAGTCTCAAAACAATGACTGTTCTGGTTTAATTGTCTACCAGGATAAGCACAGTGAAGAAGCTGGTTCTACATTATGCAAAATTACTAATGTTGATGACAGCAATTATGGCTCTCACAACCTATCTAAATAACTAAAAGGGCAAATATGTAAACACAATGTACCATATAGGCTCTTTAGAAAATGCCTGTATTAGCACATAATTGATGATGTCCTTTGAAGGTGACTGCACTATCATTGTAAAAGCCTAAGATTATTAACTGAATAAAAATGGGTAGCTATCTCTAGAACAGCAGATACACCTGCTGCTTTTGCTACACAGAACAGCAAGATCTCATACATCATTAAACAACTGAGGCTTTGCTTTACGTTCCACAGCTTTAAACTATTTATGATAGGGTGTAGCTTATATTTCTAATCTTTTATAGAACCTACCCAATTAAAATTCTGGTTACTTTTTTATGCTATTAGAGGACTACTGCACAATATTAATAATGTAGCGTGTAACATGCTGCCCTAGAGAAACATCGTCTCTCTTTCAGGGCCAGCAGCCACACCGTTCTGATATCAGCTTTGCTGCTTTGCTGGAGGGTAAGTGACTTTGGTGGCTGTTGAGGTATTTTACCAGAGAAACTGTTGGTCTCTTGACATGAGACTTGCTTCAAACCATTGCCACTTAACTGAAAAGCACCACAAATACATCTAGTATCTTGCTTGCCTGGACTGACATTGGAAATTTTATTTTAAAGACTGGGTTTGCAAACACTGAGTGTAATTCTTACTAAACAATTAATGGATTAACAAGATTTCACTGCACTGAATTTTCTTTAAGTGCTCAATAAATGTTTTTATGAAATTTGAATGTAGATTTCTCTAAGAAAACACAGGTAAAAGAGAAAGTAAGACAAAGGTATTGTATGAGGAAAAAGAGCATGGAAGGCAAGATAAATCTATCCTCACAAATTTGGATTTAATTACTTTATAATAGGTACATATATAACGGATGGGTTTAAGAACATCAGTCATGGCAGTGAGAACAACATGTATCTTTACTGCAAATTTAATTGATTATTCAAATCAATTAAACTCATCATTTCTAGATGAGTACAGACAATGTAGTGGGTACCAGATGATGCTAGGTAAGTAAATGCTAGTTTGATTTAGTCCAGGCAGTATTGCTAAAATTGAATTTTCTTGTTTCTCTGCATTATTCACGAGTGTAGGCCCTTGACTCTGCAAACATGATGTGCATTTATTGTTCAGATCACCTGATCTTTTCATGGTACTAAAATTAAACCAATGCAAGAGCAAAACCAGTGTTGAAAAGGCCATTTCTTTCTTTTGATCAGCTTGAAAAACAAATAATGATTAACCTATCAAGGCAAGGTTAGCATTAAATTCAAGCAATATATTTAGAAACTACATGACACTTGATGCAAAGAAGAGACTGACAGAAGAGTGTTTGTTCAGACTTTAGAAAGGAAGGCAAAAGGCAAATAATAATGCTGCCGACACTAGCTAATGGGAGGTCATGAGGGCTTAAGGGAGGAGATGAAGGTAAACTATTATTAGAAATGTACAGTGCTAAGTGCACATGGAAAGGAAAAGTTACAAGCTGCAACCAGAGAAACCTCAATCAGATATCAGAAAAAACGTTTTCACAATTATGGCGGTCAGACATTGAAACCAGGGCCCAGAGACGTGCAGGTTCCTACCTTGGAGATACTCAAAACCCAGCTGGCCAAAGCCCTCAGCTACCTGCTCTAAGTTGAATCTGCTCTGAGAGGGGAGCTGGACCAGATGACCTCCAGAAGTCTCTTCCAAACTAAATTATTCTATGATTTTGTGATTTCTCATTTTTTATTATTTTAGCCATCTATATTTCTCTAAACATTCCCATCTTATAAAAGGGTAGACACCTTTTTTAGAAAAAAAGGCCTTTGCATTCTAAATTTTCCTAAACAAACATACTTGCAAGCACAACATGGCAAATGAGCTATAAAAATACAAAATACCTGTGGGCTGTTTTCCTACACTCATACCAAACCAAAGTGTTTCTGCTGAGTAGTACCTGCTAAATTTCCCAAGATGCTTGAAACATAAACCTGACTTGGTAGATGGTTACCACTCATAACTACTTCTCAGGATACTGAAAATGACAAGATTCATATGAATTTTAGCATGTCTGCTGTGGGACATAGTCATACCTAACAGTGAAAATAAGTATTAGAGCTATTCATTGTGGAAGACAACTCAAAAATGAAGGCAGGAAAAATATCCTTTTCTTTGGATGAAAGACAGAGTCATCCAAAAGCAGATCCCTTAGTAGGATTTCTGGCATAATTCTCTTTCAAGAAGCTGTAGGAGAAAAATCAACACTGTCAGGTCTCTCTGGCGTTCACACCTCCTTGGTTTTCTAGAGCAGCCCAGGAGCTGTTATTTGATGGTGATCAGCTGCTGGGAAGAGTGGCCAAGTGCTGTGTGTGTCAGGCAGGGATCTGTGGCTGTACAGTAGCCACCACACCAGCCCTAACCCCAGAAATCCTGAGTCACAAGGGAAATTGCTGAAGGTAAATCAGCAAAGATTAATTAGCAACTCTCATGGAAAAGGAAAGCTGGAAAACAGCTCATACTCAACTGAAATGCATGGCATGCTGTATCAAAACACCAGGCTGAGTGTAATTTATACAGTTTCTCAGAAAATCTTAAAGTTTTTGGCTTTGAAAGCATGTTAGTGTATGACACTGTTGCGACATAAAGTTTAGTCCTTGAGCTAGAGGAGTCTTGAGTAAGTTTTTCAAGTGAGCACATGACAAAAAACATAGGTAAAATCTGTTTACCTTTACAGACTGTTATGCCATTTCCTGTGTATCCTTGGGAGCAATAGCAGCCTGTTGTCCCACCCTGAACTTCACACCTGGCATCTTTGTGGCACGTCATGTTGCAGCTTGGAGAAGTGCAGCCATAGTCCAGCAGACTGGAAATCAGAACTGGAATAAAGGAAAATCGGACTAATTAATTATCTAAAAACTTTATTCTGAGCTCTAAAACAAGATCTGGGCCAAAGGTTTCCACAAAATGGGTGTATTCCAGTAAACATCATCACAGACTCAATTGTACTGCAGGACAGGGCAAGGGCCACCAGCTACAGGAGCTTCTTTGGTAAAAGAGCAGACACCATAGACAAATAACTCGAGCGTGTTCCCAACCAGTATGAAATTGCTAAACAGCATACAAGTAACTCAGTGGTCTGGGGGAAACATTTGGATGGCTTTCAAAGCTCTCTAGTAGTTTCCAGTAAAGCCCAGGAATTTATTTGCACTCTGAATTATGTATTGAGTGTAACCCAAACTGCCCTACACGATCCAGGGAAAAATACCAAGGAAGGTTCCCCTGATCAGACTTTTTATTCTTATAAGCACTTCCATACTTCTGTAGCTAACGCATAAGCATGGTCTGGGAGATTAAGATGAAATGTCACATATTTACATAATTATGACAGCATGGTTTAAAAGTTATTTATGGTGTGGCAAATTATTTAATATTTTAAAATACCATTACTACTTTCCCATTGTATGAATGCATATGGTTTTCAACATAAAGAGAAAAAGGAATCTCTTCTTTTGAGAAAACTTACAGATCATTTTACTATCACACACACCCTATCAGAGGTTAGATATGAGGCATTTAGCTCAGAAGGAAAAGTAAGTTTCTTACTTTGTAGTTTAAAAATTGTTAGCAGGACGTAGTGAAAGTTGCAGAACACAAAGATGTTTCTGGGTGCTGTCCTCCCCTGCAGTTCTACTTTTCCCTACCTAAATGTCATTTTGGATATTTGCTAGCCTACTGTTAACAGTTCCATTGCCTCATGAAATCTCACCGAGATGTTGTTTTCTTGGACGAATTAAGACTTCACGAAAAATTCAAAAGACAAAAAATTACACACAATTTTAAAATAATTATATATAATCCAAGTCAACTTAGGTATCAACAAATATCACATTTTCTCTATGTTTCTGAGAGGAGAGACCATCTTCCACAGGGATTAAAACAGAAACCTGTGGGATTCTGTTGTCATTTTATTGCTTTTTGCATGCAAAATCTAAAAATTTCCCAAGCAGAGGGAGAGAAAGAAGGAAAAAAAAACCCAAACAAATGTACAGAAACTCACAATGTTTCTGGGTTTTTTTCAGTACAAAAGCCACAGTGACATAAGGACAGGCATTTTGGGGTTTGGTTGTGGGATGATACTAACCATGCAATTACCAAATCCAGCAGCAGCACCGATCAAACCTGCAGGGGCTTCCAGTCCTGTGTATCCAGCAGCTTTCAACCATCCCCAATATAATAATTTCTCCTTGTCAGATCCCACTCCCTTGTCACCTGCCACACACTCCCCAGAGACAGAGATTTCACCTACCTAGGAATGGAAGCAGTTTCATTGGTGATGCTGTTGCTGTGCAGTGCCTGGTGCAGAGCCCCTGTGTCAGAGAAAAAAACTCCCTGCTTTAAAATATATGACCATGTGCAAAATACACACATAGGACTATGAGGAAAGCAATGTCCTGGTACAGGCACAGCCCTGACACTGCCCTTTGTCCCAAGCCTCACACTTCCAAAAGTTCCTGAGGCTCTCAGGCAGGACAGGAAGGGTCAGGAGGGGCTGAAGACGTGGTCTTCTGGCAAATAGGAAAGCAATGAGAGAGTAAAAGGGAAACAAGAGGCTGAGTCTTGAAGAGGATATCAGAGAGGATTCCGGGTGAGGAGGTTAGAGGGGCATGGAGCTGTGTGGGAGAGTGGCTGGGGTAGGGAGAGGGTGAAGCTGGAAAGGGTGACTGCAGCTTGCAGGAGCAGATGAGGGAGCAGCAGGTGGAGCAGATGAGGGAGGGTGAGGAAGAGGTGGAGGAGAATAGTAACTTGCTCAGCATTTACGACCTCGAGGTAATGGTCTACATGCTTCCTTCCACCTTTTCCTGCTGACATGAGTATATGTGAGCCCCAAGACTCCTTTCGTCTGGAATCAGTCCTGGCTAACTGCTGCTGTTCTTACTGCTTTCTTCATGTTTGAGATGGATATTTACTGCAGCCAAGCAATGTTGCTTTAAGGGTAATGGGATGTAAGGGAGGTACAGGAAATCACTGAACTCTGCTTTGTGAGGAAAACAAAGACATAGGCAGGGAGGAAAAAGGCAGGAAACTTAGGGACTGAAGGAGACCAAATTTCTATGTGTTCATGGGTTGTGTAACAGGACATGTTCAATATAGCATTTGGCATGACTTTGTGTTTAACATGAGAGCAGTTCTCGTCTCATTATAGCATCCTGATAAGACTTCAGCACGTACTTATATCATGCACTGATAGGGCAATATTTTCTCTAGTCTTGCCAGGGACAAGGTGCCTACAGCCGTGTGCCGGCTTCCTGGAGATGATGACTCTCATGTTGAAGCACTGTAAAACTGAAGCAATGACGTGTGCCTGTCCTTATAGATGCAAGCTGAGGGATGTGCACAAGCACCCTTGCTGCTGGGAGAGTGGAGAATCTCTCTAAGGTAAATAAAACACATGAGGCTGTGGAATGTCACTGTGACAAAATATATCATGTCTGACTAGAAAGTTTTGAGGCTGGGACTTTGGTACGTATCTCATGGGAAAGCATAAGTCTGATCTTGGGAACCATCCCTAGATCTGGCAACATTTTTTTCTAAACTTTTTAGGAACTATTTGCTCACTGACATTTTCCAGCTTCATGATCACTGCTGGCTGGAGTTCAGTGGGTAAAACTCTACTCAGGCCAGGGAAGTGTGAGGCATGTAGAAACAGCACGTAGGTGTCTGGTTGGCACAAAGCACTTCTGGAGCACCTTGGTAAAAGGAGAGGAAGCTCCAGGAACCGGATGTTAATTTCTGATGAACCGCAGAATAATGAACAAAGGGTCCAGGTGTAGGAAGATATTTTCCTCCTGTTTGACTTTGTGATGGGGGGAAGACTTAAAGGTAAGAGATGAAGGGATGAGGAATTAGTTTGTTTTGTTAAGTTTTCCCGTAATCTAGTGCAGGGAGATGCAGAGGAACAGAAAATCAGATGACCTGAGGACAGCTTTGATCTGCACATCCTGTCCCTTGTGCTGCATCAGCTGATCTGTACTAACTGACAGATCCTGCTTCTAAACTTCAGAGGACTAACAGGGGCTGAAAACCTATACTGCAGAAAATATATGTTATTGTTCTGTGTCTTATTACTTCCCAAATCAAGCTAAAAGATTTTAACAGTAAGCAAGAGAGCAAGAACTTACAACCTAAGATTCAGGTCTTAAGAGGTGGAAACATATTTTTTAAAAGTCAGAGATTACATTTCAATTTTGTCTAGACATCAGCATTCTACAAGGGGTGTCCAGATAGACTGGTTGGAGAGCAATTTCATAACCCCAGTGATAGTAAATTTATAGTAAAAACTTTAATTCCTTTCCTGATTCAAGGTCTAAGGATAGAGGAGAAATTGTAGGCAACTCAGAAAAAAACCCCATAATCTTACTATTGGGAGCCAAATGCCTCCTCTTCTTTTTGCTAGAAAAGCACGTGATAACACCTTTCCACTAGTCAATGATTCAGACTTATAAAGAGGACTATGGCAATCACATCAGGATATTTTCCATCTGGAATAGGGCTACTGACCTACTCCCTGCAGTCACAGGTATCGTGGGTGACATCAAAGGCAGTGCACAGGTCTAATTGGCAAGTGGTTTACACTGTGACTGGCAGTGGGTGAGGAGGGAGCACATAAAGAAGAAAGATGAGGAAGAACAGAGCAAGGACAGGAGAAGGTAGGCTAGGTCAAGAGCAACTCTGGGTGATAAAAGGAGCTTCGATCAGATTTAGAAGGCAATAGGGAGACAGTGAAGAAGAGGGATTTAGGAATATCTTAATGAGATCTCAATACTGGGAGCAGTGGATTACTTTTGCATTACACTGCTTTAAAAACTGGCTAATGTGAGTGTCATTTAGAGGCTGAAGACAGCAAGGTCACAATACGAATGGATGTGGAGAAGGATGGACTTGACAAAGATTTTATGGGGAGAATGAAGAGGAAAGAAGAGATGTCTGAGGCATTTTGGAGATTAAACCAGGAGGATTTACCGATAATATCTATTGGCATACAGGGACAGGAGTTAAACAAGTGGAGATGAGCAGGTGAACACATGAAAAAGGAGACACTTTCAAATTTTTGCTGTCAAAAGTTTCAAAAAATGCTGAGAAAAAAATATTGAGGTGTCACAAAACTGAAGTACTGATGGGTGCCTGTCTTTATAGGCAGGGAGGAGGGACATGCATATAGGTGCGTATTCCTGAAAGGGTGGAGAATATGTCTAAACTAAATAAAATAGGTACAAGAATATGGAATGTCAGTACTGCAGAATCCATCATTAAGAAATGTTAAAAATAAATGGTTTGTGGAAATATTTCAAAAGTCAGTCTTTCCATTCTTGTACACTGAGATCAAAGCCCCAGTTCTATACTTAATGGTGTTGCTCATTTTATAAATGGGCTCATTTATCTTTGTAAGACTGAGTCAGGAAGGCATAAGTAAATGAATATACACAGGTTAACATGCTTGACTTCAAAACACACATTTCTGATCACTGATCACTGTGATTACGACATCTTAACGTGTGACTGTGGAATTTTAAAGCTGGTTTCCTTAGCTGGTGAGCTGATAGGAAGACATCAGCCTGCTTTTATAAATTATTGGGTACTTTTCAAGCTTTGCATTATGAAAAAAGTATTTATTCATAGTGGTTTTAAAGGTAATTGGGATGCTGATTGTGCAGATAATGTTCTGAAACTAACATGCACAGCTGATGGCTTCCTAGAGCTCAATCTTAGGTAGCTTTCAAAAGATAAATATAGATAAATAC
Organism: Picathartes gymnocephalus; assembly: GCA_013390045.1. Lineage (NCBI taxonomy): Eukaryota > Metazoa > Chordata > Aves > Passeriformes > Picathartidae > Picathartes > Picathartes gymnocephalus. The sequence continues at coordinate 48,216 of WEKY01021245.1, forward strand.
AGAGCACTACTTTCATTTCAGAAACTGCCTATAGTGCCAACAAAGAAGCAAAACCAGAACAGAGCTGGTATTTGGCGGACATGATCTACCGTGTTAAAGATATTGTTTGGTGTGATCAAATTTGGACTACTAGCTGAACCTATAAGAAGGGATCCCACCAAATTTGCAGTTTACCATAGGTTGCAGACCCCACTTTCAGACCACAACTGGTCATCCTCAAATGAGATGGTGAGAAGGTGTATCAAACTGAGAGACCTTGAATGCTCTGGGTAGGGTTTATACACCTGTAGCCACCTTGGTGTTCTGTGTATTTTCAGCACCCTCAAATGCCAGGGTCTAACCCACCACGGTGGGCTCCAGTGTAATCCAGCCTGTACGTGTAGAACTGCCAAAGGCATGTGCATGCACACACACATTTACCTCTACCACACAGGCATATACACTATCAGTTACTGAATTGGGATAATAAATATTTAATGCCAACAATAAAATGATGATAATTATGATCATGATCTTTCCTTTCAGTCTTTGCTTTTATTTTTGACTTATGACTGCTCTCTTAAGTCACCAAGTTTCCTTCCATAAAGAAAATATGATGTAAAACAGACAGACAATGTACAAATGCACTGGATAAGTGTTTTTCTCTGATGCTTGCTGTGTTTTTTTTATATCAAATTTATTTATTGGTTTCAAATCAAGTCCTATAACTTCAAAAATTTAGATGGTCTTTACAATACTTCAGAAATGTTTCATTTATCCTTGTCACTAGAACAATTATAGGGTTTTTTCTTCTAGTCACTGAAATCTGGATACAATTGAAAGTGTACTTAAATGTCAGATCAAAATAATGAATTTCCATTATTGGTTAAAATTATTTTCAAATAAAAAAAATCCATGGAAAGTGTTTTTGAAACACAGGTTAGTCAATCATAGGGCAGCCTATCTCAGAGGGCTCTAGCTTAAAAGTAGTGTCAGCATCTGTTTTATAACTGTCTCACCTCACCTTCCTGTCTGAGTGCTTTACAAATCCTTATCATTTTATGTGCAAACATCATATTCCATCTGAGTATACAGGGCTGAATAGATCTCTTGGGATGATGTAACTCTAGGCAATTCTGAAGCAATAAACACACAAACTCACATAAACATATGCATGCACACATCCTCCTAAATCTGCGTAGCTATGTCCATCTGAAGGAAATGGCACATTTCAGTGCTCAGAGCCAGTTCCTTTCTTCTCTTTGTTTTACCTTGGATGAAGTCATGAAATAAGGGAATTTAAAGTGAATGCAATGTTTCTGAAAGCCAGATTAACTGCCCTGAAATTGGGCTCTGTTTCTGTATCTGCTATAATACAGCAGAGATGTACGGATTGAGTATAAAGATCCCCACAGCTAAAAGGGATAAAGTAATTCAGTTTCCATGTCTGTTTGTGTTCTCCTGGTCATGCTACAGTGAAATTGTAACAATAGTCACATCTCAGCAGGAGGAATAGAGTGAACTCCATGAATAATTACACCAACGAAATGCCAGACTACCAGTTTCTTTTAATACACTCAATTTATACCAGAGCATCAGAAGCGAAGGGCTCTTATAGTGCAAGGCTAACACCTGAACCACCAGACAGCCAGACTGGGTCCCACAGGCCCACAATTCCATCTTTGTGTTTTTCACGTGGGAGAAGAGTTCTGACCCTTCTTGTTCGCCTGCCGCAGAGCCCTAGACTGGCAGTCCCTCTCCTGACCTGTCCAGGTGTTTACCCTCTCAGTGCTGCAGTCCATCTCCCAGCAGAGCAATATCCTGCAAAAGCCATCTTGAATTATTTGTCCTCAGGTAACACTCTGAAAACTGGTTAAATTATGACATGGGTTTGGGGTCTTATCAATTCACTTCCATGTCTTTGAGGAATGACTAGATCCTAAGCAAGGATATTGGGATTTTGTCCTGCATCCCCAGGGACCTTGATGTGCCATGGGGTTGTATCTTGCAGAAATGCAGGTCAAAGGGAGCAGAGGAGGAGGTGTGACCAGCTAGATATGGCCACAGGAATGGACAGAACTGTGGCCAGAATGAGGAATACACAACAGTGGAAAAGAAGATGCTCTTTTCCATCCTCTCAGTCCCTCACAAATACAGATGTCCTGGATAACAGTTCATAGAAGTTCTGGTGTTCTGCTGCTGCTGTGTTCTGCCTCACTTCTCATAGTCCTGCCAAGGCTAGAGCCCTCTTCCCCCTGCCCTCTTTCCTTCCTTACCACCTTACCCCTTCAACCTTTCTCCCAGTGACTCCTCAAGTATTTGTCCATTTCCTATCTGAGAACTCTTGCAGAAGGAAAAATATTTGAGGACCATGACAGGAAACAAAATAGTACTCAGAAGAAGAAAATAATGAATGATCATTTAGGATCGAGAGTGGAAAGTTCATTGTATGAACTGCCAAGAGTGCTTTAAGTCAAACCCGAACATCTGCATTACAAACAACAACCATATAATCACTGACTTTTTGCTTTATCCCTTCCTAAGCAGAAAGTACTCTGTGGTGCATGGGACGATAAAATAATTATTCTGTAATATTCCTTCTCTGTGATATCATCCCCTTCCTTGAGGGTTTCAGGAACATGGGAATTTGCTGGGAAGTTGTAGTGTTTGGAGAAAGGTTGGCTGTAGCACACAGTGTAAGTGAAGCCTCTCCATTCAATGACAGCACGGATAATGCTTTGAGAGAGAGCATGGACAGGAGGGACAGGTCCTCAGGCAGCCCTGCTGTTATCAATTGCTTTTCTGTCATACCAGTCACTTGATAAAGCACGTTCTTCATGTGGACTGACTCCAGAAAGGGCTTTCTCTGGACCCCGGTACTATACAGCAGAGAGTTCGTAGCAGCTACAGAAAGGTTCGGAGGTTTTTGTCTGGGCCAGTGGCTGAGAGCCATGTTCTCCCTCACTCATGCTACAGGGTCACGTTTCTCTGGTGTCGGGGCACCAATGGCTGGGTGCTGGCAAGTCCTGTTGGAGCAGTCTGAAATGAAAACCTGAAGTATGCAAAATGGCTAGCATCCTGATATAAGCCTATAAACTCATTGCTAAACCTTTCTGTCTGTTCTCTTATGCTAGACATTGGATTGTGGCATATCTAGAAGAATCTCAAAATATGCCCCTCACAGAGTTGCATATTTTGTATGGTGCTGGTGCTCTTCTTGCTCTCTTGACTTTGAAAGTAAACTTGCAAGTTTAACTTGCATCCTTCAGACCCCTTCTCACATGTGCCTGCCATTTCATCTGGAATGGACTCTATCCTTTCAGAGTTACCTTCTAGCTTATATTGATATAATTTCATCCCCAAAATGAGAAATTAATTGTAAATAAGCAAATCTAATGATTTTTGTTTCCCAGCTGGGTCTCCTTCTTACAGGTCTAGAGGTCACTACTTCTCTTACGTTAGCCCTGGTCATGGCTGGAGTAGGACTGAAGAGATATTTCTGGTCTGGACTTATCCTCTCCCCTGGCTTGCAGCACTTTTCCTTCCTCACTGCTGCTGGGTTGTGCGTCCATCCTAACCCAGAGGTTACAGCTAATTCACGCTCCATCAATACACACAAGTAGTTTAAATGATTTCTTACAGTGTTCATTATCTTGTACCTGTTTGCAGTGAACTTCATCTGGTATCGTGTTAGTCAGTCACTCAGGTTTTATTAGCTCCTCCTGAAATTCCTTACTTTGCTCCTTGGTTTATATTAACTTAAATAATTGTGTATTGTCAGCAAATTTCAGCACCTTGTTATTCATTCCATTTCTCATATCATTAAATATGAGTGGTGAGCAAATAGCGGAGGAAATTATTCATGAATATTCATTTGAAGTTAAAAGCAAATTCCATTTTCACAGCATTCGTGACTAGCCCTTGTTCACTTTCTGCAAACAACTGAGTCCTAAAGATTTACTAGTGTAAATGCATGCAGAGAATTCACGTTTTATCCCCGTATAAAAAATAATTCCTCCATAGATTTCCACCTGCCTGCTTCTAGACCAAATTCCCATTTCAGGAGTAGAGGAGATATCTCTAGAGAAGGAACAAAATCCCAGGAGCTAAGCTTATATTTTGAAAGACCTATCCCTTTCTCATGCAGAGACAATCTGACACAAGACTAGTGAGGAGAAAACTGCATTTCTGACACATCCCATTCTCAACATCTGCACCAGCATTCACCCAATGCCAAGCAAAGACTTGCAGACCTGACCAGCTTGCTGTTGCCATTTGCATGGGCTTCTGACCATATTTCTGGCTAGTTTGGCTTATGGATTGGCTATTCCATGCATCCTGGCATTCTGCTCCAGTCCTGCCTGGTAGGGCACCATGGGCTCCCTGTCAGTGTTGGTACTGCCTGGCTGTGGTCAGCTGAGCCATTTGCAGGCTGTTGGCCTTGGGCCCTGCTCTGCTCTGCAGCTGCACACCCAGCCAAAGCTTTGGGCACCTTGTGGGTCCCTGGCTGCCTTCCTCACCCCTACAGGAGAGGTTGCACTGCTTACGCCAAGCACAGCTCCTTTTTAAACATTACCCTGTGTGTTTCTGGAACAACATAATGAGATGTGTCATAAATCAAGACCGTAAAAGAATGAGCTATTTTTATAATAGCAGTTAAGAACCCATCCAGTCTGTTAGAAATTCTGTTATGAGTTGCACAGCAGTGTCAACCTAGATCAAGGTTATCTTTGGAATACCTGTAGATGTTAAAAAGAGAGAGGTGAATGAGGCAGGTAATCTGTAATACTGTGACACAGTGCATGAGAAACATCGTTGTAGGCAAGTGATTAAATTGATTTGTCTTCCAAATGCCAAGAAGGGGTTGAAAGGAGGTAGCTGATTTGATTGCCCCCATACTTTATTCCTTATTTTTTTAAAATGGTATCAATACTCTGTGAAGTGTGCATATAAGGAAAAGAGCCTCTTCAGTTGCTTCAGTAAATTCAAATCTATGCTGCACATTTAGCTCCACATGAACACAGTGTCACACACACACACTCACAGTGGACAATTTGGCCTTTTGGGTGATTAGCTGAAATTGTTTTAAGGTCTCCTCCACACTTTAGTATAATGACAAAAACAGGACAGAATGGTTTGCAGTGCTTAAAAAGCAGTGAGAAACATGTTCTTGCCTCAGTCACATGTAGTTCTGTGTGTGAACACCCAAGTGTGGCAGGCATTTCCTGAATAAACTCCTGCCTGCATGCTAAACTTAGTGGAAATTTTGCTCATGCATAACTACAGGACTTGTTCTTTAAAAGAACTAGAATACGGTAAGTCTATTCATGAACTGCTTTCACTGCACACTGAAGTCTTCACTTAATAAATCAGACTTTTTCAGATTAAATATTTAAAGTATTTTCAAAACATACTGCTGCTGTATGTATGTAGCCCAGTCAGTGCTGATTATACCATATGATACAGCTTTTTTCATGAGATTGCAGGAAAGGAGACATGCAAATAGTCATATGCAACTTCCTTCACAGAAATCCCTGTATTTAAAGTGGAAAAAGAAAGGAAATTAAAATGAGATTCCATTGTTTAGATGAGAAAGTGCAAAGGTTCATGACTAAATTAATGTAATTCTGACTTTGACCTTTAGAAAAAGCATTTAAGATCTTTCCAATAATGACATCATATTTACTTGGTGCCTATGCCTTAATTTGCAGTTTAATTACTTAATGAATAAACCAACCCTAGATTTCTCTTATATGCATGATTTAGTAGATATGTTATAATCCTTACACTCATCACAGTTGCTTTAATTAATTCAAGTGATAATATGCTGGACTTCAGCTCACAAAGCCCTTCCCTACAGCCTCACAGCCATGATCCTAGAAACACCTGGGAGCAAAAATGGATGCACGTGAGCACTTCCAGTGTGTTTCAGGGAGCTACACGGATGCAGAAGATGAATGTATACATTTGCTATTCTATATTTTACATTGTTTGTCAATCTTCATTTACAAAAATTCTCCCCTAGGTATCTTGAATTATCTTTTATTTCAATATTTTTGAAGCCTCCCTATCAAGAAGAGGGTTTCCTTGGTGATCTTGGGATTTTGAGTTCACTGAAGTCAAGGGAACTATGCTGCTTTAGGCAGGCTGGGGATTTAGTCTGATAGTCTCATCTTAGTGAATACAGAGCAGATTGAATTTATCCAAACTTATGAAAGCCACATGAATACGTTCATTTGAACAATTCTGTTGTATCCCCTTTGTATTTACAGTGCAATTTAGCAGACTGAAATTAATTTTTCTTCCATGATTATGTTTTCTACAGACACGGGAAAGGTTGATGAGTACAATATAGTTTTAAATGATGTGCCTTATTCATGTTTTTTTCTTTATGTCCCATTATTGTAGGATTTGAGTGGAACCATATGATTATAGTCTTAGGCTGTCATGCAAATGGACTAATTTTGTTCCATTTCCCATTCCCCTCACTGTCCTTGTCAATGCAACGGATAAATCTTGCTCTGTGTTCTGTTCCTCATAGACTTGCAAGGCTGTCATCAGAGCGGATTAATCTACTGCCTGTGTTATCACAAAATTCTCTGTCCTAACAATGACTTATCACCACATTTAAAGCTTGATATACTTTATACTCAATCTGTAGGCTTAGTCTTGCAACAAAAATTGTAATGAGAGCTAAAAATGGTACAAAAATAATCCATTCTTATCACAGTCTTTGAATTGTAATTTCATGGATTTCCTTGAATACAGTATTTTACTGAACAATACCAAGAGAGAACACGATAGAATAACATACTTGAAATTTCAATTTAAAATGTCAGCTAAATTAAGCTTTCAAATTGTTTAATTAAGTGACCATAGCTGTATTGGAAGTTATTGTCAGCACAATCTCTGTGCAAGCAGTTCCTTCAATAAAAGCCAGGGTGTGGACAAACTATTACTCAACAGCATATAAAAACACCACTAAAAACAATTATAATGGTGGGACTTAAACCTAAAATAATACAAATTTTAGAGTTATTTCTTCCACATATAATCCTTTAACTCCCTCCTTCATGCTTAGCTGTTGCATGGTTTTTAAACTGGCATGTGGTTGTTATGCATGCTTGTAATTTACTGCTTTCTCAGGGTTCTCACACTGGTCTATAGTACAAGAAAAAAATGTTTTAAGCATTTCTTTAAAATATATATTTATCTGTGTGCTCAAGATACTAGATGAAATAACAATTTTTTTATTATTTTTTGCCCTCTGATGTAAGGTATAAAAGGCCAAAACAAACTAATTTCAGCTACTCTACATAAAAATAATGCCTTTTAAACTTTAAGCTGTCTTGTTATTTTTTTAGCATATTAGGTTTGTCTACGTGGGAATTTTAGCAAGCGGCAAAGAAGTCTGTGCTAGATTATGTTAAACAGAAGAAGGGGCTTCCACTCCACTTCCTAGAGCTGATTTACAGAAACTCCCATGTTAACCATTTCATTTACAGATTCTGGGTTTTTTGACTTCATAGTTGGCAATTTTGGCAAGGAACCCAGTGCAAAGTTTTGCTTGTCAGCTTTGTGATTTTTCTCACCGTCCTTTGTGCTTTATGAGATGCCTCCTACAACGGGCAGTAGGCCTGAGACCGGCTGTGTTAACCTGCCATGATGCTTTTGCCATAACTCTGCTGTGTTTTGCCAGCTCCATTTCCAAACTGCCGTGAGAGCAGCCTGGAAGAGACACTGCTCACTTACAGCAGTCTTTAACATAAACAGGATAATGTCTTGTGGTGGCACTCATGCAATCAGATGTATTTGCCTATGTAGCTTTGGAGGGGCAACATTATGATTTCAGAAGAAAGAAATCCGGAGGATGAAGTGAAAAAGTGTGTGATTTGTTGTGGTTTTGGTAGTTTTGGTTTTTTGTTTTCTTTGTTTGTTTGTTTGGAAGCCTCTCTCTGCAAATGCATTCAGCAAGTGCAACATTGCTGCTTTCCTTGGCAAGCTGTCAGTGTCTGGTAGGATGAATTCCTGGGAGGAAAAGCATTGCTGAGGCATTTTATGACAGTGAAGGTAATGATCCCACTAAGCTGTTTGGTGCTCATTTGAAGGGACAGAATATCCACATGAAAACCTTTTCCTCCCTGTAATTTAATACCCTTCTTGCCTAAAATACTGAAGAAGTAAAAGCTTGAAAGGCAGCAGCAACAAGTGGAGAATGTACTGGGTATTTTGGATGTCCCCTACAGACATTAAGGACGTTTGTCTAGGTCTGTAACATGCTGTGCTGCTCTGGGTGAGAAATGACTGCCTCAGAAATGGAAGACCTGAACAATTCAGAAGGTAAAATCTGTCTTGAAATGAGCATACTAGAACAGACTGTTTTGCCATGAGCTGTCCTTTATGACACTCACTCCCACACGTCTCTCTTTGCACCCACAGTATAATGAATGTTTTAAAATTATTAAAATTTCTTAAGAAGTGCTTCTACTTTGAACATTAGCCCACCAATGCAGCGCTTCAGATCCAGTGCTCTCTGTCTGCACTATAGCACTGATGCACAGCTCGGTCTTGGGAGTGAAACTGCAGCCCTGACTTTTACAAATTTCACAACACATACCCTGAAAGGGTGTGCATGAAGAGCTCTCATTGTCTGCAAGGTCATATAGTTTATGATCACTGTTAAAAGCCTCCTCCTGGTCAGATCTCAGCATTTATGTAGAAAGGATGTTTTTCTCTCCTTATGGTATCATGGGAATTCTTCACCTTTTCTTGTGTTCCTGTTTGGCTACAACAACTTTTGAGATACTTTCCAGCATGTTGGTAAGTGTGCTGGAAGTGTGCAGTGACAGAACATCTTGCCAAAGTGCTCTCTGTTTTCCAAGAAGACAGGAAGGTGTCGGAAGCACTGACTGAGGCTTGGTCCTGTCTTGTCTTCAGTCACTACCACAGAATATTTTCCCTTTGACTTGGTGCAGGGACTAGGAGCAGGAATTACCATCTCAGTTTTATTTACTCCAACAACATCTTGTAGACATTTGCTTTTGTGACACCCTTCCAGATGGGACTGAGCATGCAGCTATTTGAGTCCCAGAGCTCTACAGATGTCCAGATGGAAGAGTAGAGTGCACAGCAATCAGTGAGTAATTGGGTAAGTGATAGACCTGCTGCAAAGCAGCATTACCTCAGCCTTAAGGAGGATTAATTACAAAAGACCTATGATGCCAATTAATTCTCTTTAAAAAGTTGTGTGTGGATTCAAGGCACTTTAAGTCAAAGAAGCTGTAGTTAATTCAACATAATATGCCTACATAAATAAGCAAGTGTTGAAAGATATTAAGCACTTTATATAGCACACTAGCAAAATATCTGAGGCTTTTTTTTTTTTATAATCGTGTTCTGGAAACAGTAATGGACTGATCCCCCTGACACCAGAGGTGGTCTTCCTAAAGCATAGTGTAACCTCCAGTTTTGTCTCACACATAGCACCCAGTGCTGAATACTGAACATGAGGTTTGATCCCAAAGTGCTGATAAAATACAGCTGATTTCTCAGCTTAGGCTGACAAGATTTGTTCATGCTTAAAAAAATAATGCCTCAAGTGACAAGCCCTCAAGATTTCAAAGAAACCCTAAGAGAGTTTTGTTCAATCAGAAGGTAACAGAGATGCTCTTCCTGACACATCGCTGCAGTCTCCATGGAATAAGATAGACACCAAGGAGGGGGAGATACTACTGATCAGGTTAACATGAAAACTTTTTTGCAAGCACTAATTGGAATGCAAATCTTTGTACCATAAAAAACCCGAGCTATGAATAGAGCATTGGAGTTTAATTGATTAAATCTGTCAGATTCTAAAAAAGCCAGAGATACATGCTCTGATATACTTGACTCCCAACAGCTTTATTAATAGCTATGTGGTGCTTCAGCTTCCTTAGAGATGCAGGTATAAAACACTGTATATTTTTACAATGAAGTAGATTTCTTATGAAAGGCACAAAACCGAGTGTGACTCACAAGGTGAGCAGGAAGGTGCCTGTCAGTGGGCACAGCTGAACTGCCGAGGCTGCAGAGCTGTACAGCAGCAGGAGTGTGGCTGACAGCCACTGAGTCCCAGGGACATGTAGAGGTTTGCCATTGTTCCATGAAAGAAATTACAATAAACAGTAACAAACACAAGCTGTAAAGTACCAGGAAATCAGAGAAAGAATAAGAGAAAAAAATGAACTCTGGCTAATTGCTGTTTTAATTTCATCACCATTTTTCCACATTTCTGCTGTAAGAAGCTAACAAATTTATGAATCCTGCCCTGAGAAATGTGCTCCCCTTTAGATGAGTATGACAGAGCGTATGGGTGTATGTGTGTGGGGAGGGTGTCGGCCCCTCTGCTTATCAGTATGCTCAAGCTTAATGCTTAACGTGACAACTTCCCCCACAGCTGCTTTCTCATTATAACTCAAGTAGGTTTGTTTCAAAATTATATATCCAGTAAGGCACTCTACAGATGTTCACTGTCACCCTATGAATCCTCTGCCTTATATCCTCAGTGTGAATTATATTTTTCTCAAATCCTGGACCAACATTTATCAGAACATAAATTGGAACTTTTCAAAATTACTGTAATTAATTGAGAGTGTGTAAATTCCACACTTATCCAACGGAAAGGTAAAACTCTGCAGAGAAATGTCATTAAAAATTATAGTATAAAATAAAGCCAAACTAGAATTCTTTTGTTAATATTCCATCCTGCCCCCAAATTAAAAAAAATAAAAAAAGACTTCATGATCCTATGATCAAAATAACACTACTTATGTATACAGCATGACGCAGGGTATCATGCTGTTTCATTAGTAAGACTGTTATATGGCTTGTGGTTTTTTACTGCAATAATATTAATAGATAGTTCGTGCACTTTGCATTGCATACCTGGTCTCACATTGTGGCTCAAATATTTAGCCTTTAAAGAAGAGAATATGAGAAGAGGAAATAAAAAAATTAAATCAATAGGCTTATATTTCTACTCTGTGTAGAACCACATAAATCTTTTCTGATTTTCCAGCAACTCCAAAAAGCCTGAAACAGTTCCAAACCACCTGAGTCAGAATGAGAGCGCATGAACTACCTGAAAACATAAGATAGCATTTAAAAAACTAAAATGTTAAAGAAAAAAGACCTTTAAGTAGAAAAAACTTTTCAATTTGGAATACTGGAATATCAAGATATTGAATCACAGCAAAGCACTTTAACTCCTATTTCAGTTTTTATTTAAGTTTCCATCACTCTCTTCTTGACCCAAACAATTCGGAGAAATTGAAATGGAGCCAAGGAAAAATTCATAGCCACCCAATCAGTGTTTTCCAACAAAATTTGACCTACCCCTACTTTCTCCTGGTACTTGGCAAGGAGATTAATTTATTTATTAATTTTTTGGCTTTACTTTTTTATGTTTTTCGATAGAAAAAACCAAACATAACTGGGGAAGATGTCCCAGCCTAAATATGTTTGACAGCTCATGGAGAGATAACTTGCTGCTATTAATCCTGCTGGCTAATAACAGCATAAATTTACCCTGCACAGAGCCCTCCTTCTAAGGTATGAACACTCAAGTTTGGACGTATTAAATGCAGGTACATTGAGGCTGGGTGGGTATGGGCAGCATCATAGGAAGCGAAGCACAAAGCCCTGGGGAGCTGGTGGGGGGAAGGCTCCAGCCAGTGTTTCACGGCCAGAGCAAGTGTAGAAAGTGAAATTTGGAATGGCCACACCTGCAAGACCCATCACTGGCCTCACCCAAACAAACGCTGCGGGGTCACGGGAAAGGAGTCCCCTGGGGAGGTGGAGAGCAGCAAACCTGGCTGCCACCTGTGCTTGCAGGGCAATGCCTGCTTGCTGCAGACAGACAGACCAGACACAGGACATGTAAACCACTCCTCCCATGCAGAGGAACTGGGCCTGAAACCTGTGGAGTCTGGCTTTGTTCAAAATGTCAGAGCAGGGAGTTTCAGGGTTCAGGGCACTTCAGTGGAGGAGCAGAGATCACAAACACTGCCCTTTAATCAACGCTGAGCAATACCTTTCCTACACAGGCTGACATAACTGTCTATATTTCATGGGGTAGGTTTATACAGCAATGGTTGAAAATGAGCAGATTTACTGCAAATACTACCATAAATAAACTTTCCGGAACCAACATCGGTAACATAAACAAATGATTGTCTGTTGTCTGAAATGCAGCAAAAAGCAAAATTGTGGCAGGTGTGACACCTGATAGCTAAATTGAAATTTATAGAATGCATATGGCAGAACTTCATTTTTCTGTTTCATTTAATGATCAAAAACTAGATGACAGACAGTGTAAAATGAAAACAGATGAAATGAATTTCCGAATGGATCCTGCCAAGTTTCATTTTCTCCACAAGTTCTTGGAAAGCCCAGAACCTATTCCCATGTGCACAGCCAGAATTTGCAGATTCTGCTCTTTACCTCTTCATCCTGCCATCTGATAGTTTGCCAAGTCCTGTGTGCTGCAGAATGATTGTGAAGAGAGGTCTGTTTATTATGGTACCAAGATCATTCTGTCAGACTTGATAGCCTAATTTTTATGTGGAGTATAAATAAAATATAATAATATAAAAATATATATGTACACATATTAATTATAAAACTTTTCAAAGTCACAGTTATTATAATGCTTCCTCTGATGAAAGTAGAAAGATTGGATAATAAATGAAGTGTAATGGAAATTTGATATGAGTTTTTAAATGCGGGCTGAGGTAAAAGGTGATCATAAGCAACAGATCCTTTTACTCATCCGATATGAAACAAGATTCTCTGTGGAATAAGTTTCAGACAGGCATAGAAAATTTATTTTTAATCAGCTTTAAAATACAGTCTATAATAAGCATGCCCTTAGGCAGTTATACTGTGCATGCCATCATAAAAAGAAGAAAAAAAAAAGCAAAAGTCTTACAATGAGGCTTAAGAAAAATGGTCAACTGGAAGCTAGATTTTTTGATCTATGGTTGTCTTTGCCCCTGCTGAGGATTCCTATATCATCTTTTCATCAGGAGAGTTTGACAAAGCCACTCAGCCGGTGCTATATGTTGGGAGCCACAAAAATCAATATGGGGAGTATGAAGGCAATTTTTAAAAGCTAATGTGTGAAACATTAAAAATCCATGCAGTATAAACCATGTATAATCTTAGCAACTCCCCAGCTCAAATGGATCAAATGGCTGAAATTGTGGCATATTGCACACTAAAATGAAGTAACCTTTAAGGCTAAAGATTGATTCTTTTGGGAAAGAATTTACAATATGGTATATTAAGCACTTTGGATAGAAATAAAATGTCTTCTCATAACAGAGATATACACTTGTGAAAGTAAACAACTGGACAGTGGTCTCATGAGCTAAAGGAAAGGATTCAAGCTTACAGGGGAAAAGCTCAAAATTTATGCCTTTTCATAAGAACATTATTGGACAATTTTCATTTCAGTGCATAACATGATTCAGTTATGGCTTTTAATTAGGACATATTAGTTACAAATATATGTAATGTTTTCTCAGAGATAACATATGTCATATAGCACTAAAATTATTTTGGATAAAGCTTTATAAACCTCTTAAGCATCTGATAAGGTCCAGTGCTAGAAAAAAAATTGCCTTTGGCAGGGTTTCCATGTGTCAAAGACATCCCACCAAAATCAAAGTAATTGTTCTGGGGAAAAATTGTGCAAAACACCAAAGCATGCTACAGTCTACCCCAAAGAGATGAGAGATGGGGAGTGTTTCTGTCTTGGCTGGGTAGCTGGAAATATGAAGAATGGAGAGATGAGGAGACATGCCAAGGTTATGTACAAAGTCTTTGTCAAGGCAGGATCTAAATATACATCTTGAGAGTCCTAGAGGGCACAATATTGTCTCATTTTGAATCAAAGTACTCTTTCTAATTCAGTGCAATCTTCCAAAACAATTATAGCCTGCAGCATATGCACCATATCCTTGAAAAAATTAACATGTGTTTTGTATAAAATTCCCAGCACAATTATCCTCCTAGCACACTAGTATGAAATCAAGAATAAAGAGGTAGGTAAAAGGAAACAGCAATACACAGAAAACATTGAAAAATGGAAAAAATGGAAAATCTCCACCAAACCCCAAACAGAGAACTGAAGTAGACATTCTTGCCCTTAACCCTACCAAATTGTCCCTGTACTGGCTGGCCAAATTAAAAGGGCAAAGGAATCAAAAGGTGAGCCTAATTGGAACTTGTCTCAGTTTCTGTGCAAATACATACACAATGTCTCCAAAGAGATGTACATTGCAACTTTGCCATAGGAATAATATATTTCATGGCTCCTTTCTTAATTATTTAATTGAGACCTATGGAAATCCCTTGTTAAAACTTTTACTATGATGTAAAGTCACACCTTTTATTTTTTAACATTTTTGTATTGTGAATTTTGTATTTGAAGAATTTCAGCTGGAATATTAAAAACCTTCTCCTTCAGAACTGAAGTGTAATAAATACAGAACAGATTTGCATAAAACTTCTTAAGAGAGAGGGTGTGATTAAAAATGCCTCTACAACACCTAAAATACCTGCTAGCAGTCAAGAACTGAAGGAGGAAAATGAGATGCTTCAAAATATAATGAACTCCTGCCGTGTAATATTAAAGAAAAAAGAAAAGAATTTTCAAAAATGTCCAGGGGAAAGAAAAACAAAAGACTGAGTAACATTTTTGAATAGCAGAGAAGGAGAAACAATCACCAAGGACTTAGGCATGGCAAAACTACTGTGTAAACACTTCTCTTCATACTTATAATAGGAATTAATCAGAAGCAAAGATGTATTGGAATAAAAATCCAAGAAAACAAAGGGAAAAGGTAAAACTGATCTTCAGTGAAGAGAATGTAAACATATACTTAAGTTAACCAAAGAATACTTCAGGATCTGAAGGGTTTTGCTATTTGGGGACAAGGAACTAGCAGAGATGATAGCAGGGAGCACCTGATAGATTTTGCAGATCAGGCTCCACCACCCAAATATTAAACAAAACGTAGTGCTCGAGTTTAAGCAGAGAGGAAAGAATGAGTGACCGGGACATGTAAACTTTTAACCTGGCTTTTGTTCCAGGTGAAGAACTTGAAAAGATCACAGAGGAATTAATTTATGAGAACTGATGGAGTGGAAAGCATCTTAGCAGAGTCAGCTTGCATTTGCTGAACTCAGGCTAATATCACCGATCAACTTTTTCCACATACTGAATTGGGCAAAAAAGGATGAGGTAAAATGAATCTGGACTGCAGCAAGATGTTTTGATCTAGTTGCAATCAGAAGAGCCACTGAGATAATGGAGATGAATTGCTGGCTCAAGATGATATGGTAGATGGTGATTAGTTTTCAGATAGAGTATTATCAGGCTGAGTCAGGGTTCAGCTCAGCCAGCACCATACTACATAATCTCTAGTCATTTTAAGGCAGTGATTAATTTGGTCTTGGCCAAATCTATTGTTGGGATTGGAAGCAGCAATAAATATTTTCTTAGAGTTACTGTTATATACATTAAAAGCATCTGAGGGGGACTCTGGGTATTGATGGAGCAGTAGTTATGAGCTCTTATGTCAAGAAATGGAAGAGATGGTGAGTCACAATTCATAAAACAATTTTTTAAGTGTTACTTAGAAAATGATTACAAATATAGTGATGGGGGAAAGCAGTGAGTAAAAAGGGGAAGAATACACATAAAATGGCCATTGAAAAGCCAGTTTTCTCCTGGGATGAATACAGGGGAACATGAGCTATGCTTACTGCATAGCAATGCGTATACAGCGAGAGCTGAAAAGACGCCGAACAGAAGCACTTGCAGTTTCTCACTGCTTCCAGGAGTGTGACAGACTGTGTGTGCTACTGAGTGGAGAATTCAGGTCAGCAGCATTCCCGGTTCAGAGAGAAGCTTCAAAGCAATTCTAAATGGCCTCAATTACATTTAGAATACCACAAAATATGCGTTTTATGTCCAGTGGACTTTTTGTAAATGACATCACAAAGGGAAAAGTGGTTCCTGAAATGGAAATTTAATGTGAAATGCAGATTTCCCTAGTCAAGATGCCATTGCACCTCCTTCTCCACAACAGTCTTACAAAGGCTCTACTTTCCCTGCCAGCAGCACCATTTCGCATATCCCTATTCTTTGTCCTCCACTTTAATGCCCAGGCTAGGATTTAGAGAAGAGCAAAGTACATTACTACTTGGAGTTTGAAATAATTAATTTGCACTTGAGTAGGGGGAACATTCAACAGCCCTGACATTTTTACTGCTGCACTGTGCCTCAGCTGCTTCTTCCCAGGTAGGGAACAGCCTCTGGACTCTTTGTCTTAATATTTCCCATGCTAGTCACCATTCTGGTGTTCAGGATACTTGTAGAAGAATAGATAACAATTCATAAGAAAACTCATCCCCTTATGAATGCTCCGTACCAGCCCTACTTACAACTGGACTAATCTGATGTGGGAAGAAAGATTTCAAACCCAGAAATGCTGGCAGTAGCAAAGCTATGCTGATTTACCTCAGTATGCTCATTCAGAAAGCAGTCATTCCAGTGCCAGTCCAGATCTGCTGGGACTGGAATAATAGTCTTTGTTGTTCAGTGTTTTCTTGATTTTTCCTTTATATATACAAAATTTTGTATTCCCACACCTCTAACAGGATGTGTTTTTACTTTGCCCTGACTCTTCTTCCTGACAGGAAACTGCATCAGCCTCTCTGTATTTAGTGTAAAAAGAGATTAAAGAGTCAAGACGGTGACTTTGGACAATATTTTGCCATTATTTATTTCACAGAGTTTTCTTCTCAGCAGTAGGTACTATTTCCAGAGTACTTTCCCCTGCTTTTTTAGTGTCTGTTCTCTGGGAAAATGAAGAAAATTAATAACATTTTTTTTGAGCATCAGCCATTCTGACAACAAAAGAGAAAGGAACCAAGTTGGCTTTATTTTAGCAAATTAACCATATGCCTTATATCAGTGGGAGATGTGCCCCACTGAGAGGAAATTATGACCCCTAATTTTATGGAGATCTATGCCAGGCTATGGGCTTGGCTTCAGATCTGCACACAGAACATTTATCCATGCTTACAGGTTGGTTGGAATTATTCTTCTATGCTTATGCTGACAGACACCAAAGTAGATCGGAAAAAGAAGAAATATTGTTTTAGCCTTGCTGCCACAGAAGGGACCTATATCACACCATACCATAACATAATTGCAATAACAATATAAACACAATATTGCAAGATTATGGTCCAAACACAGCAGTGTTCACATTTCTTGATACAGTTTAAAGACAAACATCTCCTTTTCCCACCCATTGGAATAGACAGCACAAAGATTCTGACCCACAAACCTTTGTGCACAGGTTCAACTTCTACTACTAACAGTAATCAAACCTTTCCATTGGCCTCATCACATATTTAAAGTTGAATATAAGACCTAAGAAGTCACAGGGCCAGAAATATGACTCAGGGTTTACAGAAAGAATTTAGGTCCAGCGGGATGTAGTTACCAGGAAGTGACTATATATCAGAAGAAAAATTGAATTCAGACCTCTGAGATCCAACTAAATCACAAGAGCATATTTCCTCAACTTAATCATTAGATAAAAAGTGAGGTTGAACAAAAACTTCCGTTTGTTTGGAAACATTTTTCCTCCATTTTGGGGCCAGATTTCAAAACCAGTACCTTTATCAAATTCAGAAGGGTAAGTGCCAATGGAAAGTGCCAGTGGAAGACTGTGATTTCCCATTTGCTTTTTGCTGGTTTTTTTTTCTCCCCTAACAAGAATTCCTAAAATAATCTAAAATATCTGTTTTTTATATCTGAAGGAGACAACAGTTTAAAATATGCATACCTGTTTCTAGTGAGTTGAAAGCACAATGTAACTACGATTTTATTACCATATCTTTTGTTCTCTGGGTTTCTATTTCAAGGGTTTGATCAAAATTAATGTGGTCTCTCTACCCAATGGCATTTATTTTGGTTATAAGATTAGAAATGTAAATTTGCAATAAAAGAAGAAAATAGGAAGCTGTTTTTAATGAATATTTTACACATGACTAATTAACAGAATCCCCTACAGGAATTTGGAAGTAATAAGGAATTGACTGAAAATAAATTAAAAATTAATAAAGGGGTCTCCAAACAACTTTGTTTATGAGCATTACCAGTTGCATTCTTAGTTATGAATATTTCAAGCTACTTTACTATTCAGGATGTTTTATTCTTGGAGTGTTCATAATTTTAGAGGTGATTATACAAAAAAAGAACAACACAAAACAAAATGTCTTGAAATGATAAAGCCTACCTGGGGAAAACTTGCTAATGCACAAATAATGGCTTAATATCCATTGTTTTTTGTCTAATAATACCTGTGGTGTGATGTTCCTCTTAATCCTCATCTTCCAAATGGAGGGAACAGAAATGCTCACTAATTCATTGAGAAAAATGAAAAACTTTTCCCAGATATTGTCTTAAGACAAGATCTGCAGTGACACAGCTGTGCACAGTCATTGATGACTGCTGGCTGAGCCTGGAGAGGGCTTTGCCCTGGGGTTGGGCTGCTGCAGCAGCAGGGTGGGTGGGGGTGGGCGTCGGGCTGCGGTGTCAGGCAGTCCCGGGTCACCTGCACAGAAAGGTTTTGCTAATGGCAGAAAGCATGAGCACCACCCAGCTACTCTGCTCCCATTTTCTCTGCTAAATCTATACATCAAAGCACATTGCAAGACAATGGTACAATAAATATATATGTTTACAGTATATCTTCATTTATATCAGTAAAACAGAAATATTACTTGGGGAGGATAGAGGGGAGAGAGAAACACGTTCTCATATGCCTAACGTAATGTTTTAGCTAGGTTAAAAGTCTTTGAAAAAAAAAGTGATTTAAATTCTCTGGCATTGCTTTTGATACAAAAACTGATATAAAAAATTCCTCAGAGAACTTAAGCTAAACCCTCTAACACCTTTAGCTGAGGGAGGTCAGAAGATAAACCTGAAGAATAGAAAAGAAAAGGAAATAAATGACAACTTCAAAATAAATAAATAGATCCCCTTCACTGTTAGATTATCTGGGATGATCCAATCAATCTAGGTATCCTAATATCAAAGATAAATTACAGCAAAATTAGAATAAAACAATAAACATTGACTCACTGACTAAGGGTTTCTGGCTGTGCCGTTTTTTTCTTTTTTTTCTTAATTTAAAACTAAAATTAAACCATGGCAGGTTTTGCTCAGCTGCTCATTTTCTTCTCTCTGAACGTCAAGGACTGAAGCCTGTTCTTGGGTCGTGTGCATCAGGAATGGAGTTCAAAAAATGTGACATGTGACACAGTGGATTTTGTTTTTTTCAAAGCAGTGGTGCTTTCTGCTGATACCAAATGTTCACAGAGAAGATGCTTGGTATTTATTTTAAGAAGTAAAGAACCAATACATTCAGTGTAATCAGTGAAGATTGTGCTAAGGTTCCCTCAATGAGAGCCTGGTAGTCACTGCCCAGAATAAAATGAACAGCATAGTATTTTTGTAAACTTGTCCCCCACGAAAAAGAATATAATACTGCTGCTACTGCTAGTAATAAAAAATAATACACTTGGTCACATATGAAAAGAGAAGTCACACACTTTAAAGTAGGAAATTCTAATTCTTCACATCAGTAGCATAATTTCTCTGTCTAACAGAGCAAAAAGCTCTTTCCTAGCTAAGTGTTTGGGCAAGTATCAGTTCCATTTTTCTTCAGTTTCCAGGCAAATATGTCTCACAGACAGTGCATGTCACCAGTGTTCGATGGCTCTTTTCAAAGGCTGTATCAGACAAGATGTATGTGTCTTATTTTTCTCCCCCCTGCCCAGGGAGACAGAATAGCAAGAGAATTCTGCTACCTCCAATGATAAAGTTACCCATAGAAAAACAAGATTAAAAAAATACAAAAATCCAATCCCACCTTTTTAATGCACTAATTGCTTTTACACTGTCACTGCCACCTGAGAAATTCAAGGTATCTTAAATCATGAACTAACATTTAGGGTGTGACCTCCTCCCTTGGAATAAATCTGCAGATCTCTTGGGAATAAAGAAAATAATGACTCCATCATCATCAAATGCAATATCCCTTAAAGTCAGTAAGAACCCATTACATTTCATGCCTGGCAATTCTCATCATAAATTACAAGTTTCTCTTCCAATGCATGAGGGTACTGGAGCTTCTCCATCACACAGAGGAAGACCACATATTTCTCTGATCAACAGCACAGACTAATTAATTTTATTTAATCTTTCTAAAATAGAAGTACTTCCCTGTGTCTTACAGAATGAAACCTGAAATATTCATGGTCATATTTGTTCTTAGGCAAACTCCAATGAAACCTAGTTCCTAAGTCTGAATTCCTATCTGAACATGACAGTCTTCAGATATCCTGTGCTAGTAATTTAAAATAACAATAGGTACTCTTGAAAAGTCAAGGAATTCTCTCCAAGTGAAATAGCTTGTTAGTCTCTGATCTTTTTTTCCATTGCCCTTGTCTAACAACTAAATAAAGCTTCAAACAGTTTTCACCAATCTGTAAATGCGATGTGTTTCTTAAAAAGAAATAACTGATTACGATGATTTAGTTATCAGTAAAAGCTTTTAAATAAAACCTAAAATACATTCACATTGTAAAAAGAAATTGTAGCTTCTGAGGTTCATTGATAAGGCCATTTATTAAGGACTTCGGAGCTGATTTGCTCATTTGAAGATAAGCTTCGAACAACATTTGTTGGACATTCATTCAATTCTTCACAGCCTTTGTTCATTCCCCTCTTACTAAAACACTTTTTTTCCCTTTTTCTTCTTCTTTTATTTCTCTAAGGTAGGAAATCACCTTGCAGCGGGAGCGCTCCGGGAGCGCGGTGTAACCGTCAGCATTAGCCGCTGCAGAGCCGGAGCGGCCGCAACTGCACAACCACACGTGGGGAACAGCTTCACTCACAGATGCCTCAACATTGCTAGAAAGGCTTGTGGTGATATTCATGGGTGTTTTACAAATACCAAACTCACCGCTATTCCAGCTGTGAATAGTCAAGTTGCAAATCATAGTTTGAGGTTGCAGGCCAGTTCTCCCCAGAGTTACAAGGCGGTGTGGGAGATTGCGGTGTGACCGCGAAGCGTTTTGCCTGTGGGAGTGGTGGAAGGGAGGAGGTGCAGCCACCCCTGCCTCTCTGTAGCACTACAGACCGTGCACAAAATTCAGCACCAAATTCGCCTGTGTCTTTACATTACCAGCTGCCAGATTGTAAACATTTTGGACGTCAAACCTTACAAACCACTCTACCAAAGAAGTAAACCACACATTTAGAAAAATAGAAAGATCCAATGCAGACCCTGATTGACACTTTGCAAGAGTTCTTCTTCAAAACAAACCCCAGAACCCATAAGAGAAATTTGTATATATTTTCTACAGTTTTGATGTACTAATTCTCTAGAAAATTCTGGCAAATCTTCCTCACAAGACACACGTAACAGGAAAGTAGACAATGAACCAGCCTTCTCAGGTCATACCCTTTAGTTCAAGAAAACTGGAAACAAGTAGAATAAGAAATGAATAGTAAATTAAAATTTTGAAGTCTCTTAGGTGTAATTTCTTCAGGTTCTCATCTTACAATGAGTCTTCAGAGCAGCTATTACAAGGTCTAACTCTATAATTCATATTTATAATACAGCAGCAAGCATGTGAGCAGTAGAGGTAAGAGTAATTTGCACTGGCCACCATGGAAATACTTAGAAATGATGGCTCTAATGGACTCTTGTGATTAAAAAAAGAAATTACTGAATGCTGGAAAATGACATGCAAGAGTCTTGTGAGGGCATACTATTTGTGTACACACTGAGTCATGCTCCATGGGAGAAACAAAATTCCTTTACTTAAAAAATAAAAATAAAATAAAAAGGACTAGTAATGATTTGAAAGCAGAGCTAAAAACTATAAAAAACAGATTGAAAATTGTGTTTAATTGACATTTCTGGCATCTGTTTTATTGTCATCTTCAATTAGGAGCCAAATCCAAAGAAAAGAAGTGTTTTGGCTCTGAGTCAAGTTAATTTTTTTCAAGATTTAGTTCATTTTTATCAAGTGAAATTTTAATTCCTTTAATTTATTTATTTATTTATCTATTTTTGTGGCTCAGTCTTTTATAGCACATCTTGCATACATGGGTGAGTTTTAGATCAGGAATAAAGCAATATACATTAATATTTCCAGTAAAAGCTATAGAAATTTTACACAACTCTGACACGCCTTCCTATCCTCCCTACTTCTCCCTTCCCCAAACAACAGTAATTTCTGGCAGTTATTTGGACCCATTGTCTCTCCAATGCAGGAAGAATTTTGAGCTCCGGAAAAAGCAATGATCAGATAGAGTTTACTCTTATTTCAGTCTCCCAGCAGAACTCTTCCTACAACAAATTGAACAAAATTTCCTTTCCTATCGTGAACCTAAACCATGATAAGTTTATATCTCTTCAGACACCACCCCAGCTTCTGTCCTTTCCCCAGATTTCCTCCTTGCATGCTGTCAAGACCAGCAACTCAGGCTATTTTTGAGCTGATGGATGCTTTACCTTCCCCTGTCTCTTTCTCTGAAGTCTGGTCACTCTTGTGGACTCAGAATTTCTGGGGGTGCAGGTGGTGCTCTGCCTCTGACCATTGCTGTGGTAGATCATACATCCCATTAGAATCATACCAAACTCTCATGGAGTGCTTCATGTCAAAATCCATACCCAAAACAAATTAGGGGGCCCACAAGAAACCACTACCTGTGATCTATTTGCTACCTTATTAATAAATCTTTAAATGAGATTTAGCTAAGATACAGCTGTGTAGGATCCTCACTTGAAAAGGTGGTAAGCAAGTCCCAAGAAATTTTTGTCTTTAATGACAGTACACTGACAAGGACAGAGCTTTTTAAAACAAAACCCACTATTCACTGTAGCTGTGATTTTGAATAAGGTGCATTTTATTGCTTATTTTCCTTGTTGCAATACCCAGGGACTGTAATGTAGTTTGCTGGTGTCACCTGCCCTATTCAAATACATTAAAATAAGGATTCTTTGCTGTATTCTGAAGAACATAGTCACTTTGTCCTTTGATCTCAAACTTGTATTAAAAATCATGTTTGGATGTTTGATTTGTTTTTACAATGAGTAAGCAGGCAATGTTTTGCAGTGGGTTTCCATAATCAAATATTCACTTCTATCAGGCACTTTTAAATAAAGTATAAAGCGTTGGCATGGAGAAAAAGTACAAAGCTATTCTAAAAGGAAGCACACTGATTAAAAATGAATAAATATGTTCAAATAATGAAAGACTATAAAATAAGCCAAAATCTGCATTCCAATGCTGGCAATGTATGAGGATCACAACATGTTTACCTTAAGTTTCTATGTAACTCTACTGACAGCTATTCCCAGTAACACTGAAATAAAGATAACACACCTTTCATTCTCTTTCCCTTACAAATATGCATATATATATATGTATGTATGTATGTATGTATGTATGTATTATGACACATAGATACAGTACTAGCATTTCTTCTGTAAACTTAGCTCTGATTCAGGGCCTCAGCCCTGCAGCCTGGGAGACTGGATTACCTCATGCCAGAGTTTTCAATGAATGGTATTTCTGTGCTCAGAAGAGCTGAATCCCATGTCCTAAACTGAGAGAGAGGTTAAGTGCTTACACCTGTCTTGGCTGGGACCCTCCTGCTTTGATACCATTTTTAGCTCCTTGTAAGAGATAATTAAGCCCCAAAAACACTTTCATGGAAGACCTTTGGGCATTCATGTACATCAGATCAGGGCTGGAATCCGTAGATTGCTGATCAAGACCCTTTTTCTCATAACATCTAAGTATTTCTTTTTTATTTCATGAACAGTCCTTGAAACTGCTTCACTAAAAAACTATAGTATAGCCAATTAAGCTGTCATATAAAATTGATTGGGCATTAAACTGAAAAATCTATGTTTAAAGACTTGCTTTCATGCAAGCTGGCTTTACAACTGGACTGACCTATGACAAATAGTCAGGACCCTCAGAAATGGTATGATGAACCACAGTATAAGTGGAAACTTGCAGTCAGTCAGAAGAGTTTGCAGTTCATTGATCAGCTAAGATGAGAAAAAAGGTCTGTAAGTTCAAGTTTGAAAGTAAGGGGAGTCCTTACACATCTTGTTTACCTGGTCCAGAAACTAAAATGCCTGGATTCCTCAATAATGTGGAGCTGAATTTAAAGATTTAGTGAACCAAAATACTGCCCTAAACAATCTGTAGCCAAAACCTCAGACAAAAGAAAGGGCTCAACATCTGTCATGAGCATTTCTGAATTAAAATGTTGCAGCAAAATTGTTGTGTATTTCACACACAGACTCAAAAAGTGAACTACTTTTTGCGTGAATATTGGCCATTCCAAAGGTACACAGGAGGTACAAATGTTATGTACTTTCCAACATAAATTAGATTATCAGTCATATATAGCAGCTAAAAATATATCTGGAAGAAACAGGAGAATTTAATGTAAGACATTTATAAACAGGAGGATTGGATTTTTGCCAGTAACATCTTTTATCCAATGCCTTATCAGGTAGAAAGCTCTCCTTCCTGGTGAATGGTACCCTGAGGGAGGGAGGATGGCTTGAAAACTGAGCACTGTAAATACACTGAATGATTTCTTTTATAATGGTGTATTACTAATGACTGCCTAGTTAAGACTGCGTTGAGATTTGCATTTAAATCAAGGCTGAAACAGCCTTGTTTCACACTTTAATGGTTGAGTAGTCTCTAAATTTGGCACAGTAAACTTCAGAGTAGAATTTTGCTTGTTACTTTCTTTAGTAAATATTTACTACACAGTTATTAAATATTCGCAAACAAAAGTTGCAAATGAAACAGCTTTCTTTTTGTGTCTTGTTTTCTTGGATTTTACAGTCCTCAAGTCCAGCAAACTTCACAAATACCTAAGTGCATACATGTGTATGTGCACACCTTACAGCCCTTCAGGTATATTTACCTGGTAAATTACTGCCAACATAGACACTCTGGAAATTCCGACTGAAGCACAAACTGCTGTTTTGCCCAACCAGCCAACCAACCTACTGGAGTTGTATGCAGAGGAGACCCTTCATCCAGGCTCTTGTTTTGTTTAAAACGTCTCTTGTTCCTTGGGTTCACTTGGCCTTTTTTCATGTGTGGAGCTGGGCAGCTCATCACATACACCATATCATCATTATTGTATTAAAGCTTGTTGTTACAATCATGGATTTTTATGATTGTGTATTTTGATCCATAAAAATGACACAATCATAACTGCAATGGGAAAATAACACTGTTTTGTTACAGAGATGCATTAACAGGTGGTAGAATTAGAGAACTGACCCATAGCTAACCATAAGGACTGGAAGAGCAAGTTGTGAAATTGGATAGGAATTTAGTGAATAATGTAGTTCTTCATTCCTGCTTTCCATCTTTTCATTGCAAACCTCCTGTTAGCCTCATAAGTCCTTCACTTCCTCACCTTTTTTATTACAATGGCCAAACTCCCTGCTGCAGGACAGCCTCAATCCAAGGTGCTTCATGACTCTGATGTGAGATGTTTCTTTAGTACTAAGCCAGAATAAATTCACCAGACTGAAGACAAGCAAGAGGGGAGGATTGGTATTAGAGTAGGTTTAAGGTGGGTAGGGTTAAGGAAGAGGCCAAGGAGAGAAATAATAAATCAAATGCCAGCAGAATATCAGGTAACTTCAGAGCTTATTTGCCTTTCACAGCTGGTATTACTGGGATGTACAATCCAATAACCCCATCCATGGAAAAGAAAGCAAACAACAAACCTGTGTGGACTTCATACAGGGTAGCAAATATTTAGCTTAATGTATAATATTACAATTGGATTATGAATAATGGGTCAAATTTCCCTTGAATCAAATAGTGCTGAATTAGTAAACGAGTAGTCTCAGATAAAAAAACTTGTGGAAAGAATTAATACAGTTCTTGAGAAGACTAGCCACTAGCAAAAAAGAAAAAAAGGGAGAGAGAAGAACATTAAAAGAGCATAACAAACAGTTCCCAGGTTCAGAAGGGCCGAGAGACTCTAAAGAGCAGTGAACCTTGGGTGCAAGTGAGAGGTTGCCACATCCTGCCCCATGAGAAGCACTGAAAAGCTGTGCCACAGGGATTTTCTCCTCTGTCCTTCGTGTTTCCTCCAGTTCCTCTACTGTTTGTCTGTGTGAAAGACCCTTTTTTTTTCAATAACATAAAAGGACAAGAAGAGATAAAAGATGGGTTCAGGAAGTTATGCTGCCCAGATAATGACCCTTTCTTTGTTAAAATTCCTAAATGTGAAATCCCAAAGAGAACAAATTCAGCCTCTCATCTTCTATTTCCCTTCCTCCTTTTGTCCATGTTGCTGTCAGTCTCTTTGACACATTATTCTTCAAACACTCCCTAGCAACTCTAATATTTCCCAAGAAGGAGACTCTTTTATGTTCTTCATCATCATGAAGACACCATACATTTCTTTGGGTCAATGAACAACTTTCTCTCTGTCCATTCAACCTGACAAGTAAATTACACTCAGACTTCAGAAGAAAATAATACATCTATGACCAAGATCAAACAAAACCCACACTAACATTGTGTGATTCACCATGGGGTCTTTACTCATTTCAGTGTTACTGGAAATATAGCTTATCAATGTTAACTAACCTAAATATTTTCATGCTTTTAAAAATCAAATGGCAATTTTAGGATTTTGGTTATCCCCAAAGTAGAAAGCCTTTGATTATTTGTTGCAGTTTCTGCTGACACAGCAGCATTTAAAGAGAAAAGCTGCCAGGCCATGCATAGACCACAGGAACGTGCAAATTATCTATTCAGAAGCCCTAACTGGCTGCAAAAGAGACTGGTGCACTTTAAGAGAGTGCAAATGACAATAAAGTGCTGCAGGTCATGGAAGGGAAAGCAAGTGACTGTCAGAAAAAAGCCTGGTGATGCAGCATAGGCAAAGTAAGAGACAACTGAAGGGATGAATATTTAGATACAGGACTGAGAACAAATATTTCCACGGTAACTTAATTTAAATTTTTTGGTGGAAATATTTGAAAGTTATTATGGCTGCAACAGAAATTGAGCTATAGGTTTGTCTTGAAGCCTTTATTTAGGCTAGGGCTCACAATTTAATTCCCATCCAGCATCATATACTCAAGAGATAGCAAAAATGAGTAAATATTGCATGGTTGTCTTAATAGTTGAAGGATTAGGTGCATAAAGGGTGTGGCATACATGAGAAGATAAGTAATACAAATATAAGAGATCAATATGTGGGATTTTAAGTTTGAAGTACATTTCACTGAGATGGGCACAGCTTACTGCATAGTACATACAGCAAAAAAGCAGAAGGAGATAGGAAATTCCCTATGAAAAACAGGACAGACAGTGTCTCTCCTAAACTACTTAAAAACAAAACAAATTTTTAGTCATCATTTATCATAGTTTCATACAATATGACTGACAAATAATTTTTCTTGTTTGTTTTACAAGAGCAACTGTGCTGTAAGCTGAAAAACTTAATATTAAACAAGCAACACTACACAGTTTCTTAGTTGAATCAGAATAACTGTCAGCTTAATACAGGCATTTCTTACAGCTAAAACCAGATAACTGGAATCATAAAATAATAGAGAGGCCTTATCATCAGATACTGTGTCTTCCTGCTATAAGAACAAAAATAACAACTGTGATTCATAGTTGTGCAGAGAGATGCTCAGCTGTTGAAATATCCTTTACTGGTATTTTGGTCCCCAAAAGATTTGGAGGATGTAAATGTTCATTAAAAATTTTAACTCTTGGAGATCTTTGAGTAATTTGTACTTTAGGAAGATTTTTCCCCCCCATTTCCTAATGTTTTTCAGCTTCTGGATTTTTTTTTTTCTTTTTTTTTTTTTTTCTGTGCACAGAAATATTAGCATACTATAGAATCTGTGGGTAGAAATAGTATAGAGAATACACATCCCTTTTCTGGGGAAACTTTGAAATACTGAGATTTGGAAATTCAAACTCTTCAAAGAGTTTGTTACCTGCCAGAGTATGTAAGATGGTTTCTGCTCGTACTTTAATAATCAAATCATTCTGTTAGTCCATCTCACCCATTTTCTTTTTCACATCAAGCTTTCTACCTTAGGAAGTGTGATAGTGTACTTTTCCTTAAGTACAGTAATATTTTCCACATCAAAATCTACACACATGGAATCAAGGGTGGAGCTGAAAAGAAAATGACGAATAACAAATTTGCTGAAATATGCTATAAAGCAAACAACCCCTCTTCCTTTTTGAGTGGGAAGAGAAAACTTTTTAGCAAATTCAGGCTGACTTATGAAAATACTTTCACTCAAAAAATGAAACATTTTGTTTTGACGTCTTTTGAAATTGAAATATTCCTTATGGGAAATACCAAATCTTTTACTTTGACATTTTCTAAGAGAATATTTCTGAATTTTTATTTTGAAATTTATTTTTCATTTGAAACAGGCTCAAAAAAGAATTAAATACTTTAAATGGGGAAGAATATTTTGCTCAAGGTAAAAAAAAAAATATATATTTTTTCCTTATCTTGAAGAAAACTCATAAAAGGAACATTTTCCAGTTTTTCCATATTCCTGAACCTATACTTTTTCTCTAATTTTTAGTCTGATGAAATCTGTTGCTTATACTCAGAACCTAAAAGAAATAGTATGGTTCATTCACTTTCATTGGTCTCTACTACTTTACTTCAGCTGGACCACAGTGTTTATTGAATGAACAAAGCTCTATATTCTCTGTTTAGAAAGGAGAAGACCAAGGAAGAGAAAGGGAATGCTGTCAGCAGTGTGCCTATGTGTGTCCCTGACTGTCCATTCCTCCCTCCCTCCCTCATAGCCGATTCCCCATTTTCCATCTGTTTAATTTGCTTAAGCAGTTAATTAATTTATAGGCAGCTTGTGTCAATATGTTTAGTTAGCAAGTAGCTGTCACAGGAGTATCCCACTTCACTAAAGGAGTCAAGGCAGCCAGGGACTAGTGGGAAGATGATTTTTAGTTGTCAGATGTGAATTTAATGATATAAATGTTGGTATTTTGTCAGAAATCATGCTTTACATCGCAGGAATAGGCGTGGGATTTCTTATCTACCTTTTGTTTATAGTGGAAGGATACAGCCCTGTCCTCATGGGAGCTGCCCACCAGGGAGGGAAGGGCAATTTAGCCCAGCATTTACATGACCTGTTCAAAACAGGCATACCAGGGCAGGATTTTTGGTGTTTATACTTTTTAGAGAAAAGTTCTAGAAACTGTCACAGCGTCCCTGTGAACGATAAGCTGTTCTCTTGTTGTTTTTACAAGCAAAGGAGAAATTCCCTCATTGGTTCTCTTAAGACCTTTCCTCCCCCTGAACTCTGGTCCCATTTCATATTCAGTCATTTCCTATTTCACAGGTACTTTGGGTTCTCTCGCTAGAGTGGGCCATTCACGCATGGAGACATTTCTTGTCAAATCAGGCTTGAAATGCCACTGCACTTTTGCTTTTATTAACCACCCTTACATCATAAACATCACCTTGCTTGCTGCGACTTAGCACTGAGCATTAGAGATCTGTGTGCAGCAGATCACTGCTGTTGGTGAAAAATGTGGGTTTTCCCCTCTCCTCCCTGATAATTGAGGTTTTGCTTAGATGGCAAGAGAGAAAATATTAACACCTGGAAATGAGGGAAAAACAAACAGCATTGTTGAGCTTCATTATGACTAAGAGCTTTACTAAAAGGAACATCAGTGCAATTACAGTGTAATCCAAAGCCCATTAAAGTCATTGGGAATCAGTCCACTGAATTAAACAGGCTTTAGATCAGGCCCACACTGCATATCAGAAGGCAGTGCTATCTGAGGGAGATTGCATTTCCAAGTGTGAATAACACTGCTACACACTCAGCTTTGCTAATAGAAATTCCAGCTCTGTCACATTTTCTGTTGCTGGCATCCTCTTTTCATCAACATTTGTCTTGTAGCAGATTGTGGTTATTATTCTAAATCCAAAGTGCTTTTCGAAAAAGCATCATCATCATCTGGGCAGATCTGCTGAATAGTTCTGTAACATAGTGGGCATGGCTGTGGCCGACACAGAGCAATAATAAAAAGACACCTTGGAAACATGTCATTTTAATGTTCTGTCAATTTTATAGACATTTTAAATGTTTTGTAGTTATGACCAAAACTGGCTCTGTAAGCAGACAAAAAAGCACGATCAGGGTCAGTTACTCAGAATGCTTGAATAGCTTATAGAAGCCCCAAGTCAAAACGCCTTGAAATAACCGTACATTTCTCTCCGTGGTACTGCCAAGAGAGGGGAGGTGGCTGAAAATATTCTAATCATTAGTAACAGCTTTGTCCCTGAATTCTTTGCTGGTGTCCATTGCTGGCCCTGCTAATTATAGTGAGTCAGGACAGGACAGATTGTTGCATTTACTGAATTTAAAATGAAAATAGGAGTGTACTAAGGGAGCTGTCATGATGAATTCCTTCACCAACATATAGCACACACCAAGGTGCTGGCCCTCCTCTTCCTCCTTTTGCATGGATGAACTTTTTTGTAGGGATTATGCACTGTCTCCACTAGCTACACCTACGGCCACCCATGGGATTTGTGCAGAACCATCATACCTAGGAGAAGCTCAAGGCACCCCTGTCCTGCTGTGCTGGAGAACTCTGCCTCTTATCTCTATGGCTAATCCTGCTTTCAACATGGGAGTCATTGTGGGAAAGAAAACACAACTCTTGATAGCCTAGAAGGAAAGAATTTTCTGACTAGACTCATTTTTCTCACTAGACACATTTCTAGGACTTTTCCAGAAGCTGTGTTTGTAGGAAAGGTGATGGGAAGGTAAACCAGTGATGTTTACTATGTGCCTTACCATGGACTAGGGGATGAAGGGAAAAAGTTATGAAAGAGGTGCAAAAAACCCAAGGAAAACTGTTAGTTAGCTGATGTAGGAAGCTGAGAGCATACAGCTGCTCTATATCATTCAGTCTGACAGACAAGAGAAACGGTGGGGCCTCTCTGGGGTTGAAGAAGGCAAGGAGTGGAAGAGCCCATCAGTCTAATTCAAAGGCGACTGGTGCAGCTCACAAGAAGACAATATTTTTTGGTAGGGAAGGTTGTTAAAAGGCTTGAACAAATATCTTTTTTTGTATTTCAGGCCAAATAAGGCAATATTAATACTGTCAAGTAATTTTCAGTGTTGTCTTTTTCCATTAGTAGCCTTCAAAGAGATTTACAAAGGAATTCTGTGTCAATAGCTGACATACAGATGAAGTAAAGAAAGAGTGCATGAACTACACTTGAAGAACCTGGACACTCTTTGAACAAGGCAGGGAGAACAGACAGAAATAATGGGGAACAGAAAACACATTTCTTTTTAACACATCTATGACAAAAGTCAAGACAAAGATCAAATCAATTAATACAAGTAGAAGAATATTCCTTTATAAAATTCTGGGATTGAGCTATTAACTCTTAGATATAAGAGTTTACAAAATCCCCATAAAACCTACTAGAAATGCTGTTGCTGAGAGCATTGAAGATCTGCTACCCATGGCAAGTAATAAAATATGGGAAGCCAAGATGTAGAGTTTGCTATTCCTGTTATAAATATGTATCCTCCTTCACCCAGCAGAGAAGATAAATTTAAATTATCAGTTCTTCAATTCAGCTGCATCATTTGAAATTAATTTCCCTAAAGAAAAAGCAAGGGATCAAACAAGGTTGATCTCTGTTAGAGTCACAAAATGAAATTGAACTTGACTCCAAATATTAATAATCCTTGGGCATAACCAGTGGTAGAAACAGCAAAATTCTGACTGAAGGCAAAATATGTTAGCTCTAATAAAAAAGGCTTGGATTAAATTGATGACTTGCAGATGAAGCATCTAACACAATTATACTCTGATAAACTCAAATGTCAGAGGAAGGCCAGAATATTTTGTCATGGTGCCCAGTGTCTGTCTTGGATGAGGTAAGTAAGAAGCTGTACTTCTGTAGCTGCTTTTTCTGAAGAAACCAGAATGACTTACAAGCATCACTTCACTTATGCAAAAACCAGAGAATGGATAATTACAAGCTGAAATAAAACTGCCCTGGTGTGAAGCTCAAAAACAATGCACACAAGTTTAATCAGTTGAGAAGACTATTCTCCATTGGAAACAGCATTAGCACTTCAGAGTTGTAGTCTGGACATACTTTTATGCAAAGTGGTCAAGACCTCAATTTCACATTTTTCATTTTCACATTCAATATCTTATTACCCCAAATACTTTTCTTCATCTTTAATTTAATTACAACTGGATGCTGAAATGATGTGCATTGAATAACTCGTGCCCCTTCCTACAGCCTATTTTTCTGCCATTTAAAAAGTCTGACAGACTTACAGTAGAAAGTGGTGTAACGAACTATTAGCATATTGTGAAGCAAAGGAAATACAATCAAATTAACACTAATTTAATTCTGAATACAACTGGCCACAATAAAGTCTTAAAGTGATTTAGCTCCATTATTTAAATGGCCAATTCAGATTAATTTTCTGGTAGTCATGCAGATAAGGTCTTATTCAATAGTGACTGACTTCTCACTTCTGGGGAAGAATTTTATCAACAATTTAAAGACAGGGAAAGGTATTTATTACAAAAGTGACACAGGAAGAAACTTTAGCTATTGACTGGATAATTTAATTAGGAAATGACAACAAGAGGATTACATCCAGGTTACATAAAACCAATACTAAGTTCAACAGTCATTGGCAATATGAGGAATTGGATGAATTATCACAAACTTATTGAACTTCGAATAAATATAAAGGCAGGGACTAAATGTATCAACATGCAGAGCTTTGAAACATGGTCAAGTCAGAGTGTGATCATTTTGCAATTTTAAATAATTTTGATTTCCATTAAGGGCAACTTTCATCTTCTATTTTATCCATTCTGAAATAGGTGTTTGTACCATGGTCTCAGGCTTTGCCCTTTTAGAAACAAAATTTTATCTGTCAGATATTAGTGGAATGTTAGGATGTGCCCGCATTCTCACACACTGGCATCTTAAAATGATTTTGTGAAGAAGATATTTTAAGTCATGCTTAAACAGAACAAAATAAAATCAGCTCATATATATTCTCTGTATAACAGAAATTGATTTTAACATTACTTTGGAGTACATACATCACTTCTGCACACTGCTTCCTTTGTATTTTCTGCAAACTCCAACTCCCCTCTAGCAAAATCAACAAATATGGAATATTGCTGCTTAAAAACACATCATAAAATGTGTCTGATGGACATAGGTATCTCGTGATGAATGTCTGAATTGCCATACTTCCAGATGCTGGTTTGGGTAGATCTTTTTATTAACTGTTCTTTGCTATTAGCATCTTTGAGTTTTCTGTTTTCCCAGCATTTTGCTTTTAAGAGATTTTACTCATGCTTATCTGCACAAAGATGTGGTAAAGAGACTAAGATGGAGGCAGAGAAAAAAAACCAAAGCAGACACCTTTTATTGTCTGTTCACCAACATTTCTACATAAGAGGTCTTTGCAGTATTTCCAAAAAGCAGTACTCTTGCAAAAACAGAGAGGAACTTCATCTTCTGGCTTTCCAAAAGTGTTTTCCTGAGGCAGCTCAAGGAAAGCAGTAAAGATAGACATATAGTTGTTTTGATTTCAATAAAAGTAACCAATTTCACCTCTCAGGTCAGGTGTTATGGTGTGATAATGCCATTTAGATGCAGAGTAATTTCTAGAGCAACAAGCATTTTCATAGCCCAAGGAACAGTGGCCCAGCTCTTTAGCTAGCATAAATCAGCACAGTTGCACTGAACCAAATAGAGCAACTCTGATTTACATAAACCAAAACACAGTCCTGTGTTTACAGAACCACATTTTGTAATATCCTGAGGATATGTTGTGAAATAAATAAATAATTCAGGGCTGTGTAATTCACCTGGCAAGCTCGACTTGCTGTGCTGAGCCAACACTCAAGCACAGCCCTTGCGGCTGACAGGTGCCGTTAGCTCACAATTTCACAGCAATGTCGACAAATATCCAGTTTGACTCAAGAACATTACAGAAACCACTTTCCCACCCCAGATCTCTGTTGTAGAGGAATATCAAATAGCTATTTAGCGAAAGAGTTTCTTCTGAATAAATTGGCCATTTGATAGACATCTCATCCTTGCAGAGAGTATGAGACTCAAAATCCTACTGTAATTAGTGTTCCATGAAGATGGAACACACAAAGCGGGGCACAAGGAAAACAGAAGAGCAGAGTTATAAATAAAACTGGTTTATGTTGGTTATCAAGTGCTGTAATTTAACAATATGAGAATTTTCTATACTAAACATCAGGAAGTATGTGGGAGCCCTTGGTAATTCCCCTCAGGCCCACCTGTATCCCACACTTTAAATTAAGGAGAGAGAAAAATACGCTGGTTTAAATTTTACAACAATTTTGGCCTGAAGCAAACCACACATTTTCCCCAACACAAATCAGCTGCGTTTAATTCCCCAGACAGCTGGCATGAACACAGCCTCTCCACAGGACACCTGAATTACAAAATTAGCACATTCAGAACTCTAAATCACATTCCATTACATTAAGCCCTAAGGTCCAACGTTATGGAGAAGGAGAATAAATTGCAGAACTTCTCCTGAATTAACCCTCTTAGCACACTCTCAAAGTTAAATTGCCCTTTCCTCCCCTTTATAGAGTCAAGGAAACTTAAACACTCCCTCCTGCCCTTTCTCATCTGTTTCTCTTCTTGCCTAATGGCACAGCTTATGGGACATAAGTTGAATACCTTGTCAAAAAATCACATTTGTAAATTAGCACATCACAAGCTGTTTTGTCTCAGGAAATGTGCAGGTTAATTTTAATGCCTGGTCCTTCAGACCCATCCAATTCTCTCCAGCAGCACACTGTGATGGCACACCTGCCTAAAACATGCACATGCCCATCAGTTTTTCTTGTGTGCCCGTGGCTGCAAACAAAGTAGTAATTCTCGGGAGAAGAGATGCAAGTTTGTGAGACAGGGTTGTGTACAGCTATGCAGCACTGACCTGATTAGATTGATGCAAATTTGCTAGTTCTTGTTATGCTATGATTACATTATTTTTCTGTTGCAATTAGTATGAATTTTCGTGTTATGTTTTATACACTTAAAAACCAGTGCTTTACAGGCTCAGCTTTTGACTCAATGGATGAAGACAATTAAAAAAGTAATGAAAAAGTAACAGCAGACCTTCAAGGAGGAAGAATAGGATCAGAAAAAACTGACAGCCATGTGCTTAAGAAAAAAACTATTATGTTTGAAAAAGAACACTCTTTCCAAATTTTAGATTCTTCTTAATATTAAGTACTGAATATCAATGTAATGTTAAGATATCTCAAACAAGTATAAAAATTTTTACATTTGCTCTACACATGCATTAATAAAATGCCAACCTGTGTGGAATTTGGTTCTTCCCCTTATCCACCTCACAGAAGCTCATGGGCAGTTCGTTCTGCGTGCCTCTGCTATGCTGAGATGTCTTCAAGGACTTGCTCCATTCACAGGTCTGAACCTGTGAATGAACCTGTGTCTTGAGATGAAAGTACAATCAAGATGCACCTGTATTTGAAGGGAAGTTCTGTCATTTGTTCATTCCTTGTCACATTTTTACAGTGTGATAGGAAGAGGACTGAGTCAAATCATTACAGGTATATCCAGGACTTGTTGCTTGAAATTACTTCACATCAAAACATTAGTAATTTCTGCATGGAAATGCCTCTCTGCTGTTGAATCTGTTCTCTTCTATCTTTTCTTTTGTACTTTGTTGACTGTCACACAGAAAAAAATTTTTTAACAGTGGCATTCATTTTTTATATACCTGAGATGACTTGTGCTCTGCTGTGCTAAGCCCAGCCAGTCAATATCGCCTCTGCTCTAAAGCCAGGTGAAGCTATACACTTCTATTGTACACTTTCAACTTCTTTAATCAGTTAAATCAATTATTTCTGAGGTGTTTTTGACATGTAAAGAGTGTTCATTCAGTGTATCTTTGCCTCTTATTTTTTGTTCCAGATATTAAATTACTATTGTATGGGATGCCAGAAATCCATGACAACTGTGGCAATGAGTTTTGCATTTTACAGAAAACTTTAGTGCTTGGAGAATTAGAATAAGCAACGATTCAATATTTATCTCCAAAACTTTCCCATATCCATCTTTGCAAAATGTATTTTATAAGCAAATTACGTATGTAGTAGAAATTCTCTTGTAAATAGTAGATGTAAAACTGGCGATAAAACAGATTGAAACAAATTGATTGTGCTAAGAAAAAACCCTGCCAGCTAAGCTAGGAATCCTGATCTTTTATAAGGTGTGCAAGGGAGCTGCAACAGTTAGCTGAGTAATTTGTTTGCAGATATTTGACTTGAGGAAGTGACTCTCGCATGAATGCAGCCTGGTGTGGAGAGGTTCCTGCTTGGGCTGTGAGTTACGGCTGCATCTCACCAAGCAGGGACTGCCAGCACCCTTGTCCTGAAACAGTTCAAGAAGGTGAGACATCAAGCTCTAGAAATCAAAGTTTGCTGAGACAGAGACCTTTGCAGAGGCTCTCTGTGCTTGAGAGGCAGCTGGAGCAGGCTGCAGGGGCACTCGGCTCCCGGAGCTCAGAGGGCAGCCCCGTGCAGGAGGAGGACGCTCACGGCAGCCATCCAGGTTTATGGATCTCACACACCTGCGGAAGGGTAGAAGATACAAGGCTGACTTTACATTTTCTCCCGGGCACGCCATATGATGGGCTCAGAAGAGGTTATTACTTTGCTTGAGGGTTTTCTATTGCTTTTTGTTGCCTTTGGCTGAGCCTCACATGTACTTTTCCCTGCTGAGGAAACCAGATGGATATCTTGAGGGTCACTCCACATTGTAAGAAAGACATAGGTAATACACACATAAGCTTTGCATCAGGAGGCTAAAAGGGAAGACATAATCTCCAATATTAAGAAATCATATTGTAGCAGAGCAGAAGAAAAAAATTAATTATAGTGGAAGAGTTCCATGAGGAAGGAAAGTGACTCTCTGGGATACTGGGTGTTAGATTTTAGACTAGAGGAATTAGACCATGTTGTCATTTGTCTTCTGGCTTTTTCGCATTGAAAACTAAAAGCAAAAAATAAATTTTGAAAATGGACTTAGTTTAAATACGCGCGTTGCTAGCTATTTCAAGAAAGGATTTGAAGAACTCAAAGAAGTTAATAAAAAATAATAACAACCAAAGAGAACAATTTGTGGTAAGTGGAACAAATAGAAAATAATGAAAGCAAACTGATTCAGTCTAATCTACTGAAACTAAACTCTTAGCTGAGTACATGATAATGGAAATAATTAAAATTACTGATTGGATTGGGGACAAGAAAATAGCAATAAAGAATATTGAGCTAAAGTATGGGAGAAACATGTTTTTGCAAATATTGTGTGTGGTAGGCTTAGTGAGAATACAAAAGTGGCAGCATATTTAAATATAAATAAAATATTTCTCATAAACAATGTTTCCAGCTTCTTTTTCCCATGGTTTTTGCTGTCCTTTAGTTGATTTAGTGAGAAATTTATCCTTGGGCATAATTTTTGCCTTCTCTGTGACAGTGCATCAATTATACTTCACACCATACAGTGACACTGGCTTGCAACATTGTTTGATGCTCTATTTTGTAATTATTTATGAAAAAAAATCCTATAAAACCTATTTAAGAGAAAAAAAGCTTCAACACATCTAACCATGCATTCTCATCCATGGTGAATTTTATTATCCTATATTAGTCCCTACTAAAGATGATTATAGGTTATAGAATTCAAATGTCTTTTCCCTCCACTCTGCACAGATTCAATCATTGTATCTTCAAAGTCCCTGGTGTGTGTCAGCTCAGGCTCAGGAAGCCAGCAGTGACAGAGAATTGAGATATGCTGCCTTCTTGCTTTCTTTATCATCCTTTCCTGGGAGAAAGAATATTCTTTACTGCAGTCCAGTAGCTGTGACTATTGACTATTCAGTAAGCATCTACCTAACATACCTAACATTATTTATGAAAAAATAACTCAAAGAATGTTTACAAGAGGACAGTGTCCATCTGGAAGACTAAGGGTCAGAAAGCTTGGGCTGTGTAAGTGATTCTGTCACCTACTGTTCTGCTTATACCTTCTCTTTCTGTGTTAGGTTCTTGACACCTGAATGAGTAGGGGGAAAATTACTATGAAGATATATGTTTTGACAGATCACTATTGCCATCAGTATATGATTTAGATAGGAATACTGCAAACCAACTCTTTTGTCAGCTGAATCATATTTTAACCCTGCATGCTGACTTTGCCATCCATCTCTTATTCTTCCAGTGTTTGGAGGAAAAAATATTTATGTTCTTCTGAAGTACAATCAAATAAGGTACTCATAAAAATACTACCTAAAGAGGCACAGGCCTCTTTACTCTGAAGAAAACATAGGTAAATTCATTTATCAGATTGTAGACCACAGTTTTCTAAGAATAGCATTTACATGGAGGCTATTAGCAGAAAAAACTTATCTATTCTAGTTTAGAAATTCCATCCTCTGCAACCTAAAATGCTCCAGGGATGCCCTTTTCTTACCAGAGAAGACATGAGCTTTTCTGGGGTGTGATCTTAACTGGTATCTAATTTGGTGACACATAGATCTCTAACATTAATAAATATTAGCAAGGAGCCATGAAGATGACAGATGAACTGGGGCACCCTCTATGTAAAGAGACACTTGGACTCTTCAGCCTGGAGACCAAATGGCTCAAGGGGATCTCATTAATGTGTAAAAATATCTGATGGGAGGGAAAAAAGGAGATGTAGTCAGAGTCTTCTTCATGGTGCCCACAGGACAAATGAATTGAAATACTGGAAATTCCACTCTAATATAAGAAAGAATACTATTTTTTTCCTGCTCAGATGATCAAAAGTAAGAACAGGTTAAACAGAGAAAGTTAAGAGTCTCCATCTGTGGTGATATTCAAAATCCACCTGACCATGCCCAGAGCAACATGCTCTCACTGACCCTGCTTTGGGCAGGTATTTGCAGTAGATGATCTCCAGAGGGTCACCTCTTCTCACCTCAGCTATTCTGTGATCAAGAGGCCAGAGATTTTCATGCATTTTTAAAAACCTCACAGAAATTTCCTGGGTGGAAAAAAAAAAATAATTTTTGCAGCTCTGATGTTTGGCAATCTTTACTCTTATCAGGTTCTCAAATTCATAATGAGAGACAAAGACAGCACATTAACATCCTTTTCTAAGAGATAATACCATCTACTAAAAGAACAGACTTATCAAATACTATTTGGAGATAGCAGCTGTGTTCAGTGAAAAGACAAACAAAATCTGGATGGAGTCAATGCATTTTGCTGATGATACATAAATAGATATATTCTTTCCCTTTTAATATTAAGCCAGGGAAAAAAAATCCACATTAATTCATTTTTTCTTTGTCAGAGAACTCATGAGCTGTCTTGAGGGAATCACTCAGAGGTCTGTTCTGATCTGCACAGAGACACAGGATGGAAAGTTTCTTCTTCATTCCCAAAAGGCAAGAAAGGATGAATGAGAGAGAGACTGAAAGACAAGGTGTCAAAATCCCGAAAAATTTGCTATCACAAGAACAGGAGATAACTGAACAGTCTGAAACCTGACACCCTAATGTGTCAGCTTGGATGGGAAGTGTTACAGACTCATCTTGCAGAAAGCTGTGCATTCTGTTATTTTAAAACACTGCAACAGTAGCAGTAAGGCTAATTTGTTACATTTACATAAGGCATCCAAAGAGAGCAATGGTGTTGGGAAAATGATTATATTAGACTAGAGTATTGGTGAAACCGTGGTGGTTTGGAGCAGTCACCATGCTCTGTGCAAGACCATACAGGTTCCCTGGCAAAAGCAGACACGAGACCCTTTGGGAGCTTGGAACGGGCAGCACCTCCTCAGGCAGCACCTATTTGCATCAGATGGAGTCCAGATCTGCAAATAGAACAGTTTGTTTCACTCCATAGTTGCAAAACAATGTAAGGTCCCTAGATAAATCTGCTGTATCTGCATACACTGAACATCAGTGTGATAATATTCTTCAGTGAAATATTGAAGTTTGACCCTGGCTGTCTCCTTTGTACTCTGCCATCAGTGCCAAGAGAATGAAGAGCTATTCTAACAGGATGGCTGGAGATTTCTTTGATGCAGGCAGTGCTGTGCCACCCACAGTCATTGGGAACATTGCAGGGTGGGCCCAAAAGAAAGGCTCTGGCCAGGTGCAGAGTGAGCTGTGCTGGTAGAGCACAGCAGACTCAGAAGGATCTCTCCCATCCAGCAGACTTTAAAAGAGTTCTTAACTTCCCTATGTATTTTAGGGATCAGCTTCACTCGAAGTAAAGTTCTCATGGAAAGTCAGCATAAAGCCCACCTTTTATCTTTTTTGACCATGCCCTTAGTACATTAAGGAGAGGTGTTTATCGTCCATTCACATGAGATTCCTGTGCTGGTACCATGCAAGATATATGATGGACAATACTAATTTTATTGTTAGAAAGCCTAGAGTACCCCAGATATTTGAAGAGGTCATTTACATAATTTGATTACATGTTCAGATGAAGCAATAGATTTGTCTTATTTTATAAAGGTAAAACAGGACAAATCCTTCATGATTGTTTTGTAACACAGTGTGCTTGCACCTTAGCCACAAAAAGTGCTGCAAGCACCTAGTGGTACAAGTCTCCTTTTCCAAACTATTTTATCTCTGCTGGACTTTAAGACAGGAGCCCAACTCTTTCTTTTTCAGCAAATGAATTCCATAAGTCTATTGGGTAAAGCAGTTCAACCAGAGTGATGTAATATGCAGGATGTTTGCAGGCATAGGTTTAATATGACTACATTGTTCCATATTTATAAATGTGTCACTTTTTACTGGCACAGCTTCACATATTTTTTATGAGAGCTGCTCTTTTCTTGGCAAAGCAACACATTCATTACACGAACATCAAGACTTCAATGAATAGAACCATCTTTGCATGACTCAGAGGTCTTACTCAGAGGTAGGGCAGATCGAAGAGATAAAGCAAGGAAAAACATTCCTGAAATACAGGAAACCAACTGGGAAAGACACGGGTTTAGGAAGGATTGGGGAATGTATATATTCTGTGGTGTATTGTCTTATTTTGAAAAGAGTCAGAATTCTCTTGTGGGTTTGTCTCTGATCCCTTCAAACTATTTTGATGTATATTTGTATGCTTAAAATTATCTCTCCTCCCTTTTATTGTGCTGTCATGTTAATGGATTCATGTGTCACTTTTTATTTTCATTACAATTTCTGTAAGGGACATGAAAAAGTCAAATGCCTTAGTAATTTGTAAACGACCACAATGTACTTTCTTTGGCCTGACCTTGTCATTATTGTATAACTTAATTGGCCAACTATTCCACTTCTTTTCTTTTTCATAGCCTTATTATAGTGGAAAATGAAAAGAGACTTGTCATTGACCAGTCAATCAAAAATACACACTATTGAGAGATGAAAATAAAAACCTCTCAATTAATTTAATAGAATTAACACTAATTATGATAAAAGTCTCCTGAGATAAAGATTGAGATCAGGACTAATGAGCAGATATTTAGCCATTCCTCTGACAAGGCCTGTAATAAAATTAGGAATGGGAAAATTTAATTCAATCACAAAACTGCAGTTCCAAAATTTCTACCTCAGACTAGCAGATACTTAAGAGACCTTCATTTTTCTCTGTATTAAGAGTCAGAATACATCTCATTTTGCCTGTTCCGTTGGCTGAAGTGTAGATCTGACAGTAATTTCAAAAAATATCTTTTCCAAGATACTTGATGACATTTTCACATTTTGGACCACCTCTCTGATGGGAAGCATAATCATTTCACTATTATGCTGTTATTTCTTGCTATAGCTTTAGTTTTTCTCACACGGTTTCTATCTTCAGACGGAGTAATTTTAAACTTGATAAGGAAAGGGAAGCCGCCTATTTTTTTAACCAGTGCCCATAGGGTTTGCAACAAGATACTCTGTGCTCTGTCACAACTGTAACAATAATTTAAAAGAAATAAAATAAGCAATAGGCATGACAGAAACTGGTGCTCCAGAACTGGCCATAAACCAATGAGGTCTGGGGAGAAGGAAGCCACTGGGGGAGGCTGCTTTATTATTACTATGGGAAAATCAGACACTAGTCATTTAGTACCTCATTTAAGGTAACACAGGCTTCAAAATGAAAAGAAACTGTTCAAGACAGAAGCTTTTAATTTCTGTGAAAAGAAGCATTGTTATCACAGAATCACTGGTTGTCGCTGTTATCCCCGGGGACAGAAGAGAAGCAACAGAGAACACAAATCCAGTCCAACTCTAACTTTATTTCAAATCACACGTCTTTTTATAATACTCTGCATACAGGCATCATATTATTGGTTAGGAAAATGAACACACCATAGAGCTATTGACTAACTAATAGTAACTCTAGCAACACCAGCTGCAGATGAATATTTTCATTCCTGTGTTGGTGAATTCCCACAACAATTTCAACAGAAGCATGAGAAAGTTACACTCCAACTTAAACACTGCTACAAAGTATGCCTGAGATTTCTCTCTGTTTGGCTCTGACAGTACTCATAAGTGATTATCACAAAAAGTATAACCAGCTATAGTTATGGATATCTGTTGGTCCAGTATCCTGGACAAATATTTAAGATGATATATTCTGGCTCACTGTATAAAGATTGCATCTCTAATTTAAAACTCATAGTTAAAATTCATTAAACATTTTTCCTAGTAATTTTAATTGAGACAGATTTCTCTCCTGCCTTGTAAAAAACTCCATCCAGAGATCCTTTCCAAGATTTTCACCTGCACTTCAACTTCTTCTCTCTGCTCTTCACAGGCTACCTCTGCAAAAACCCACAAACAAGAAAGAGAAAATGGAAGCAGTTTTGAAAGAAGTCATCTGACCAGGCTGATTGCCTGACACGAGATTAGAGGGCTCAGGATAGGGAAGCACTGATCAGGTTGGAATGACCTTTCTTTCCCCTTCTTTTTCATTTCAGGTCAAAGAGCATCAATTTAAAATGAGAGCATGGCCTTTGGAAAATAAGCACCTAAACCTTTCTGTCATATACTACAGTAGTTCAGGATTATTAGGTTGCACAAAATTCTCTTTCTCTATTGAACAAATCAATTTACTGCTAGACAAATAAGCATGTAATGCAAAATGCCAACTTACAGATTGGTATCATTAAAGAGAGAGCATGGTTTTATTGGCAGAGGACCATATTTTGCCTACGTTGCAGGTCTCTGAGCAGAAAGCTTTGTTTATAGGGGATATGTGACCAGTTACATGTGGTACACTCTAAAGAAAATACAGCTATGGTCAAATAGGACTAAAAGTGTAAGTATTTGGATTGTTATGCCACTACCACAAACAAAACTGCCCGATTCTTCACAGACCTGTCAGAATTGGGAATTAATTTGTTATAATTG
This sequence comes from Picathartes gymnocephalus, assembly GCA_013390045.1. Taxonomy (NCBI): domain Eukaryota; kingdom Metazoa; phylum Chordata; class Aves; order Passeriformes; family Picathartidae; genus Picathartes; species Picathartes gymnocephalus. The sequence goes on from WEKY01021245.1 coordinate 91,886, forward strand.
ACGTATAACAAAACTAAAAACAACAACAAAAAAAAAAAGCCCAAAAAAACCACAACCAACAAAAAAAATTACATAGAAAGGGTTTAATATCTTGAAATGCAAAAGTCTCCAGTGGTCTATATTTAAAGTTTAAATAATTATCCAATTTTCATTATATTGCTGAGGCCACATACAAAAATTAAATCTCATTGATTAGACTTATTAAGGTTGCATTCCAGTAATCTAACAATAATTTAATAGGAAGATAGGGAAAAATCTGCCTTTAATATAGAGGTTCTGTAGCAGTTTTGAAGATTGTAATCAAAGTCTGGGAGGAAGAGGATTAAGTTAAGCTGTCTCAAGTGTTGTCTCTTCTGTTGTATTGGTATAGTACGGTTCTAATATAGAAAATGCGGTCTCCATTTAAATTATTCATACTTTTTTTTCATTAGACAATTTAAAAACTTGGTAAAAGTTTTATGAAAGCCAGAGCCATACAATAACTTTGACTCTGTATTCCAAGGTAACAACCTTTTCCTCATCATTCCATTTCTTAATAAAAGCAAATTTTAAAATCTACATCTTTCAGGAGTGATGAGGTCCTGTAAACAAATATAAATACGCATAGCTGTGTTCCAGGTTGGACATCTGTCACTCATATCACTGTTATGCCACAAGCTACCCCTATGCAATCAGCAGGGAAACTAGAGATAGTTAGGTGGGTTTACAGGATGATGTCTGCATGAGTGACAGATGTTTGTGTTCTAGCAATATTATTGCTTCTAATAGCTTTCACTTTTATGTTCAAAGTGTTGCAAATTTCCTCCATACCTCAAAAAAAATCCAACAAAATATAGAAAAGAGAAATATTATGAATTTGTTCCTCCCCTCCTACCAAAGAAAAGCATTTTTTTTCAATAGAAAGTAATTTGGGCAGCTGGTGAACTGTGAAGCTCACTAATCTATGAGTTCTCAAAGCTGTGTCTTCATGGTTCAAGGAAGAACCGACATTACGCCCAGAAGGATTATCAATCACCAGCTGCACAATATGATCTGTTGTAAATTGGGAGCCTGATTAATAACAGAGATTCAAGCATGGTCCTTGAGAATTGTGATCTTTATTGACTAACTGGACTGGTGACTTTCTCTTTTCATGTTGTTTGCACTCAATTTGTGCTGCTTTTAGTTACTGATTGTGTTTATTACTATTTCTGTTATGATTGTTTTTCACATTATATAAAGTCAATAGTGAAGTGTCAGGTGAAGCAGGTAAAGTTTTTATCAATTGTGTATGAGACTTTTTGCCTTGTTTTAGATTTTCTTTCTCATTCATCAGTGATTGTAGTGCACCTCTGTTTTCTACTCTTTTCATTGTGGGAATATCTAGGAAACAAGGGGAATACCTAGCCCCATTGGTTAAAGCAACCTTTGAACCTGTTCATCTTTTCAGAATTCCATATTTTCCCTAAAGTATTGAATCAATATTTTGGAGGCAGTTTGCTTTAAAAAAACAACTTCAAAAAGTTTGATTTTCTATTAGCACACCCCCATTAACTATTTTAAACCTGACTCTTGATTACATTTTAGGAGCTCCATGAAAAGGAGTATGTTCAAATTAATTTTTTTTTTTTTACTCAGTAAATTCTGTTTTTAACTCCTTCATATTCATCCTATTTCCTTAGTCTAGTCTGAGGAGTGTACCACCAAATTTTTGTCTTGACTGGTATGGATGAACTAAAGCTTGTGTCCACAGGATTCCCAGCAAATGTCTCTCACAGAACTGGCAGAGACTGACCCTTTGCTCCTGAGGCAACACATTCAAACTGTTTAACTGCCAAAGAAGTCACACACTCTGCAGAGCAACTGTAGGTCCATTCTGTAGGTAACTTTGCTCTCCAGATCAGTGTCACAATAGGACAATTGTAGATGCTTCATTTTCCAATGTGCTTCCTATCTTAAAAAATGGATGTAAGTTGGCACTTTTACCTGACACCATAGTCACTACCACATTTTTTTAAATTAATAAATATGTCAACAGAACCTTGCAGTGCAAAAAACCTGCCACCCAAACTCTCAAGCAAAAAAAACCCCAAACTAAACCTTAGTATGATAGGAAATAAACTAATATTGACACATTCAGTATATTTTGGCAACCAGACCTCATGAAGGACAATCAGCACAAGCCCCTTGAAAACTTTTAAAACTCATGTCCTTGAGACAAGGTGTGTACCCCAAGAAATAAAGCAGGTCACAGAGCAGAAGTCAAAAGCCCATGCCATTTTTTTTTGCTGGAAGATTAACAATGAGCATCCATGAATGTCTTTTATGAACATAAAATTGATTTAGCATAGATCACCTTTGTTATGTTCAGTTGCTATATATTTTTTCTACTTGTAAGAACTAAAAGTCCTAAACCTCATTACAATTATTTGCAAAGGATATCTTCCTTTTTTTTAGTTAGGGAAGTTATTTTATTCCTTAGGTGGTCTGAAAGTAGAGACTGCTGGGAAGTGATGTCCTCACAATTGAGAGTATGACATAACCTCAGTTTTGCAAGGGTTTTTGCTTTCTGTGTGGTCTGTGGTGCTGTAGGGTGGGAGTAGCTGGAGCCTCCGCATGGCCCCAGAATCACAAGCTGTTCTACCCAACCTATTTGGCTGGATAGCCCCCAGCACACTCGTCCTGAGGCTCCATTCTGGCATCCCATTTCTGCCTTAGCAGAACACATCCCAAAAGCTCCAAGGTTAGCATTATGAATTAACTTTGACCACAAGCTCTTTTCTTTAGCAAAATAGGAAAAATCCTCACCTAAATCTGTTTGATGTCTCTCTTACCATCCTCCTCTAACCTAATCACAAAAAACTCATCACACCAAAGTTTTAGAAACATGTTTCTGCACTAAAATACTTGTCAGTTTTCAGATGATGGTTTATAGCTGAGTGTTAAACCTCTTCTAAATCCATGGTTAGAAGACAAACATTGATGCTCCACTAATTGGAGTGGAAAGAATTTCACAAGAAGGTAATTTTAAATGTACCCATGGTACAATGTTGCATAATCAAATCCTGTAACTATGAAATGCAGTTAAGGCGCCCCAGCTTGCTGGGGACTCAGTTGTGGGCAGACTCTCCCAGTATCTCAAACTTCTCTGTGAAGTAGTGAAACACAGAGGATGGAGTTACCAGTGCTGAGTGTCTCACTAATTTGTGTAATCTACTGGGAGGTGACTCTCAAAAGGTGCTGTAGAGAAGTTTGCTCTTTCACAAATTCAGCTCCATTCTCAAGGAGACTAAAGAGAGGATGTCTGCCTTGAAAAAACACTTTCTTCAGCAGCAAGAAACCATATTCACTAGTTAAATGGAATGAAATGCAGACCAGGATACTTTAGAAGGAGGAATTTTCTGCAGACTGAAACTGCTGAAGATACATTCTCAAGAGTGGTTCTTAAGAAGAGGTGAGGCCTAGAAGCACAAATGCAAAGAAGTCTCAGTAAGGGAGCAGGGACATTTCCACAAAAATATAATTTGCTGGAAACTATTCTCAGATGTGCAGTATTTTGAGCAAAGATCTAAACTTCGTGATGAACCCTGTAGCATCAGTGATTTGGGATATGATTAGTGTCCCATTGAAGTCAGTGGGAGATTTCTTCTGCATTCACCTGGCTTTCCATTGCACCCTTGTGTGGGATGGAAAATTCAGAGTATGATTTGTAGCCTAAGGTGTGCAGTCAGGGGAGAAAAAACACTGCATGGAACAAATCAACCCACAACCAGGCCAGCTGCCACAGACAAAAAAATAAAAGATACAGTCAGAGTGGCAGCAGGTGGAATATCAGCCATCTCTGGACAGATGAGAAGGTGGGCAACATCCAGGCAGAGCGACTGCCAGCGAGCCCAAGGAGCTCCAGCCAACAGCACAGAGCTCCAGGAGCAGAGCAGCAGAGGTGTGGGCACATAAACTAACTGATGCACTTCAGTGCAAGCAGCCACATGTTAGCCAGCATGACAAATCAGGGCAGTCAGGGACTGTTCTGGCCACATACACGTTGAGGATGAGTGGATCGGTCCTGCTTCAAGGACCCATTTTAAGTCTGTCTGGGCCCATTTTAAGTCTGTCAGCAGAGTGTCTGAACAAAGCCACCCCTTCCACCCCTTTCTGAAGTGTTAGTGTTCAGGCTGGCACTGCACAGAAGTCTCCATCCCTGTATTGCCACTTGCAGGCTCACTTTTAACTCAAGGCAGCTGTTTACATCTGCTGCTCAAGGGAAAACAGAGTCCCTGTTGTGACCTGGGAAAGGATGTCTGGAGGCTGCAGGGTGCCCTGACTGGCAAGGCTGCAGCAGGAGCTTCGCACAGCTTTCTCACTCTCTAGTAAATTCAGGGATATCTCTCCCTTCCTGTCATTCCTTCAGGAAGCCATGACTTCCCTGCTGAGCTCTCATCTCCAACCAGTCCCACACCACCACCACCTGATCGCACCAGTACTGGATTTAAAGAGGAATATAAAGCAGAAGGAGCTGTATTTGTTGCACAGGAAGAAATTCACTGCTATGCAGGCAATACCAGCAACATTACCATAACCTATGGGGACATTTGCACCTGGCCACAAGCTTCACTCCCAGAGACAGACTTAAATAGGACTGAAGCAACACCCCACCTGAGCATTCAGGGCTTTACTGGAGCACACATGGGCTGCTTGTTTTTTGTGCCATGTGGGGAGATATCACTGCCCACATTTCTGAGCAGGTCTAATTTATTTAAGACCTGCAGTAGGAAACAGTCAGTTTGAGAATTCTAATATGGAGCTTCCCACAGTCCCTACAATTCACTTTTTTTAACTGGCTGGTGGTGCCCTCCTGCTGTATTAGCCTGATACTGTCTTCCTGCTGCTCTGTCCACCTGCTTTGAATTTATTTCCAAAATGCATCTCTAATGTAGGATCTTCTCCCTGAAGGTGAAAAAGTTAATAGTTTTGCTCTACTTGATGTACTCATAGATACCTTCTGCACTGGGATTTGACTACTGATTTTGCATTTTTTCATCTTCTAAGCTGAAGATATAAACCCCCTAGGCAAAGGAAGATCCCTTAATGCAAGATACTTTAATCCAAACCCTGAAATGGGCACATATGAACATGAGTCAGGTGCTCTTACCCGTTATGTTGTAGTCCTTGTTCCTTTTCAAAACAAGATACAAGTTAGACTAACATTTAGAACTCTTGAAATTATTTCCCCTGCTTCCCTTCTGGAGAAGACCTGTAAATGCAACAGAATGATAACCTACCTACAAAATATTTAAACCATGAACGAGAATAATACTCCTACTGTAGAATTGCACTCAATGGTTTCAGTAATTTGTAGACAGAATACATTTTTATTAAACCTTACATATGCATTTCTATACAACCTTATTGGTTTCAGCCTTGTTAAATTGTATGCCACTATTCAATATGAGACTGTAAAGGCTCCAACTGTGCAAATATTCTTTCACATATTACAGAAATAAATTTGTTGCTACCTTCTCTTTTTTTCTTCTCACCTAAATTATTATACAGCATTTCCAAACACTTATGTATTTGCTGAGAAAACAATTCCTCTACTGTGTCAAAATGACCATTTTCCTTGTAATGTATCTGCACGTACACAGATGATGGAGGGAAAGTTTCTTATTTTCAAATGTAGTTGAATGCACTCTTACTGGAAAATTAAGAATTTCTGGAGAGAATTTGGCAGAACAGATGTATTCTTTCCCCAAATGAAAAACATGCATCTGTTTCCTAGAAATCTAAACAACAGCAAAGCAGTCACACAAACGAGTTGTGTGGGTTTTTATTTTTTTTTCCCTACAAATGGTTCTTATTTTTATACAAAGAAATAAGGGGAAAAAAGCCACAGTGGAAGTTTCTAAATGAAGCAATGAAGTGCATTCTTATCAATGAAATTTAAATGGTCTCCAGGATGAAATTTTGTTTCATACCAATCTGCCCAATTGTATCTGAAAACCATACAAAAACCTTCCTTATTAAAATGCTGCCTTTCAGCCTCCCTGCTTCCATTTAGTCACAGTCTGATCTCCCTATCAATTCATTTTTTCCATTTCTGTTACCTGTAGATCATTTTGTCTTGCTCCTATAATGTGGATTTACAGTTTGCAGTCAGGAACTGATATGATCCAGTACAAACCCTTTTGATTAGATATTCCTGTTCCATACTTAGAGCTGACAGGAAGGATATGCTTTTTAATGTCACGAACAGCATTTCCCCCTATCCCCATGATCATGCTTTACAGCCACTAAAGAGTGAATTGATAGAAGAGCTACCCAGACTATCAAAAATCCCCATCCAGAATGGCAAAATATCTTATTGTAATTAAGTATTAGGATTAATTTCCTAATCCCTAAATTTTTCAATTGTCCATTGGAGAGATGGATCTCTAATGAAATTTCACTTTGGTCACTGTAATGAAAACAATATCATCCAGAAGTCCAGCCTCAATCAGACTGTGTGGATAGCAATGATAAGGCTGGGTAATTGCAGGATTAATAACTGGCCTTTCATTGTGTCTGAAAGCAATGTAACAATATATAGATTTTCTGAGTAACTTTAAAACATAGCCACGTTGTACAATATTGCTACCCTGATCACTTTTTCCTTTCACTTTCTTTTTTTTAAAGCATGGGAACAATTGGACTACAAACGTATGATTGTTCCTAGGTCATATTCTCCTGTAGGGTTTCCAAAAAGCAAGCAGTGCTGCTCAGGCAGCTCCAGTAGCTTGTGACAAAGTGGAACAACTTTCAATAACCACCGTTATTCCTCTTCATTTACAGTGCAGGCCACAGGTAACTGTTTAATGTGGTAGCCAGTTCCCTGAACCTCTTGTACATTTGCTGAAACATGAAGCATTTTCCTAACACTTTGAGTTTCTTGAATGAGTGCGGGATTTCAAAGTTTAAGAAAAAAATAACAATCCAGGAACTAATACTCTACTGAATAATCTAGGTCTGGAGACAGCGACTCTGCACAGTAGCATCCTTCCTTGTGGCTGGGACACTTCTCCCTCCATTAGACAAAGGTACCTTTTAACAGACACGTTCCCCTTTATGGCTACATGGTGATGCTGAGAAAGTGGTAGGAAGTAGGAGCCAGGCAGCCAGCATGCGCTGTTAGGCTGCTGTGGGTCTTAATTAATGTGCAGAACAGCATGTAGGCCTGCACAGTCTATTTCTGTTGTCTGGATACCGTGTGAATGCAAGTGAAACTTGAACCTAATCTAATAGCTATGTAAGTAGCATGAAAAGAGCTGGTAAAAATCCCTATGTAAAACAATCTTTTGTTAAACAGGCAGCTTGTGGAAGAGGTTGCAAAAATTGCCCAGGCACTGCCATGGGGCCTTTGGGAAATTGGGCACTGTCTGCAGAACATCCTGCCCCTGCCTGCCACCCTGCGCCCTACCCCACCTTGTCCTGGGCACCATTCCCACAAAAGATTTGTTTCCATAACTTCTGCCGAAAACATTACTTTCATTCCCACTTTGTCACGGTGTGTTTTTTGTTTATAAATTTGGTTTATTCCCCGTCCCCCTATGTTGTTGGTTTGGTCCTCGATCAGTTTGCTGGTCCCTCCCCTAAGAGCCTTGTCAATCCTTTCCTTTCCCCGCCTCCCTTCCAGAGGATTCTCCTCTCCCTGGTTCTCCACTGCCTAGTTCAAATGTTTCTCCTCCCCTTGGTTCTCTGTATTGGATTGTTACTTGTAACCCCGTCCTGAGTCCTTCCTCCTCTCCTTCCCTATTGGCCATGAGATTGTTCCTCCCCCTCACACCACCCCTTCCTATCGATATTTAACCCTGTTTCCCCACAACCCTGGGTCCTTGTGTCCCTGCACCCCTCTGGCGCGTGGTTGGGCATAGAGGACGGCCCACAATAAACCGTGCCGGGAAGGCACACCAAGGACCCCCTCCTGCCTCCGCTGCCTTCTTGTGGGTGCCTGAACACTGAAGCCTCCTCTGCCACACTGGAGCGTCCCCACGAGGGAGATGTCTGCGGAAGGTCGTGGCTTGCTATGAGAGGGAGAGCACCGCGACACCACTTTCCTCAGGAAATCATATCTCTTTTCTCTCTCCTGTACAAGCTTTTCAGCAGCTATACCACGTATGTTGCCTGACACAAAAAATGTCATCATAGTATATACTCAAATGCATTTTTCTACTGATCCATTCAGATCTTCGCTGAGTGAGTCAGTCTTAGGATCTGGCTTAGCTGTCCTGAATAAAAAAACCCCAAACAATAAAAAGCCCAACAAAAATTACCTAAGTAGTGTTATTTTGGTTGAACAGACTCAGTTTGCATCAGTGTAGCAAATTCATTAATCCCGAGAAATTCTAAAAAGCCTGTTCGGTAGTACTATAAATACACCTAAAAATCACTGTTTGGCATTTGTTGAACCCATTCACTCTTCCACATCATCATCGATCTCCTCCTCATCTCCCTCTGCAACCATTCCCTGCATTAGGAGACTTTATATATCCTTCTCACAGAATTTTAAGGTCAGTCAGAGAAGTTAACACTATTGCTTTTTATTTAATTTTCAAGCTGTATTTTTACTCTTATTTGTCTGTATGAGCACTTTAGTGTACATATTGCCAACATGAATATATACCTAACTCTGACCAGATCCAGAAACTCTGCCTTCCACTCAGTGTCTTGAGTTTAACTGACTACAAAGATTTACATCTCTTTAGGACATGATTTCTTTGACATTTTTGATTGGCAATTGAATATTTCAAAAATATTGGCCAACATAAAAGCCTCTGGGCCTTTACATATAGTTTTAGATGTGGAGAAGCATAGCCTTTTCTTCCATATGCATTAGCCCTGTGCATTTACTGTAGTCTAAATTGAGTTCGAACAGACTGATTTCTTTGAAGGTGGATGTTTGCTAAATCCTCAACAGAATAAATTTCAGCATTTAGAGACACAAGCTGAAAACTAGTATTATGGCTCTTCAATGGGGCTTTTTGTATTTGTTTAACAAAAGCAAAGCTCTTAGATACAAAACTCTGAAAGAGATGCCATGAGGAATGGTTTAAGTCAATGTTTAAAAGAAGTTTTTAATTTTACAAGTTTTGTATTTTCATGGAGGACAAAAAAGCACATCTAAATTTTAGTAAACCACTCTCTCCCTCGTAACAAAAACTCAAAAATGACAATGTTTTTCTTCGTTTCTTTGCAAGTTCTAAGGCATTGCTGCTCTTCTGAATGAAAATAGAGAGGTACTGGAAGACTACTGAAGTGTCATCCAGTAATTTGAGAATGAAATATGTTAATTGTTGAGTATATTACTGGTTGGCAAATGTGTGAGAGAGAAGTGTGTTTGTGTGCAAGCCCATACATACAAATCATAAAGGGAAAGGTGAGTCTTTCCTATTCTCAAGTAACACAAAATCAAAAGGCTTTCGTGAGAGATATTACTTGGAAAACACAGCTTAGTCTGAAATCTCCTAAAAAAGTACAGTGATATTTCTCTTCTGGAGTTTGTGTATCTCCATCACTTAGAACAGTGCAGCTGGTAATGCTCATCATCCTGCCATGGGAATAACAGCAAGGGAGTCTTCTGTTGGAGAATGGAAAGGGTTGCTTTGTGAGAACATTGGAAGCTTAACTAATTTCTGCTGATAATATCTGTCCTGACATCATACACTCTTGTTCCACCCCACATCCATCTGCAGTGAAATAGGAATAGAGAAAAGAATCAGAAAAAACATGTGAGCATCAAGGCCTGAAACCGTTGCCTAGTTATGGAAGGTTTTGCCATGCTTATTAATCTTTAAACCCTAATGCAATTTTTTTATTTTTCCCCTTTAAATACTCCCAAGTCAGTCTAGCTGCATAGCAGCAAGATTGTGTTCTAGCAGAAAAAAAAAACTAATCCAAAATTCTTTTGTAATCCAAACACAAACTCACACATGCTGCAGCACACTGAATTTTTGTGGTTTTAATTTTTAAAGCTGAAGCTCAGAAACACTGTATATGACCTGCATGGATTAGAAAAAGTACTGCAGCATCTCAGCTTCTCTAGGCAGTGAGAGGAGCATCTTTTCTCCACTCCTGGAAGAGTGACATGATAGCTTGCTTATGTTTCCTACCTTAGTGATCCAGCTGTGAGATTCATAAAGCAACCACTGAACCTCTTGCCTCTTTCTTTAGGAGTGTCACAATGTGCAGCTTCCTTTGTGTTGCCCATATGCCAGCAGTCTTTTTAAAAGCCACTCTTGCTCTGCTGCTGATCATTGCAACAGACAGGAAGGTGATTTCAGGAGAGCTGCTCTGATTCCCACTGTTTTCAGTGAGAGACGAAACATCTCTCTCCTCTCTGAAAGAAGTACTTGGCAGAAGAAACAGACAAGTTCTTAAACTTCTATCTGTGCCTCTTGGCACTGATACTAATACTGATCACATTCTCCCAATTAAAAACTGACATAGTGAAACAGTCTAACATTTTGCTGCGAAGGTGTTTTCTAAAAAGGGTATTAGATGGGGAAATGTTAAACAGTGAGTAGAGTATCTCCAGCAAGTCTATCAGAATTGCATCATTTACTTTTAGCTGGTGCAGGATTTTTACTTTGCTCTGTCTTCAGCATCATACATAATAAAGGACATGAGTCTTCTAGATCCTTATTTTGTTTCCATAACCACTATTCAGAGAGGGAGTTGTGCATAAGTCCTTGATAAATCTTGAAATTTAGAATAGTTTCACTTGTTAGCATTATTTTATCAAGTTATTTCATGGACCCTAACTAATATTCCAGCCACTTAAGCAATCCTGGTCTATCCTACTGCAAGGAATCTGTCTCCAAATTACCAGGTGAACTGAATAGCCTTGTTCTTTCTGTTCAGCATCTTTACCAAATAACACTGAAAACTGTTCCTAAGTGTTCCTGTATCACCGTGTCTCTCTCAGGCATCATGCACAGAAGAATCTGCAGTTGTTAAGTCCTTTTGTGCCCAAAGGGGAAGGAGTAGGATTTCAGGATACATTAATACCTCCACAAGGAATATGTGTTTCATGCTTAGACTCACTCAGCCTCAGCCCAAACGAGGAGCCTGTAACAAGCATCCCTCTGGTGCTAAGTAGGTGAACAAAGTAAAAGGGACTGTGACTGCTACACTTGAGTCAGACGGCTCTGTGCACATCCAGATGCCTCTGTGACAATGACTGTAGCAAAAGTTCACTCCAGACAAGGGCTGCATATTCATATCTGCACGGCCCTTTTGACTGCAGTAACATGTGCCTGGCAGGAAGCGTCATAAACAAAAGAAATAAACAGCAGGGGAAAGAAGAAAAACACAGTCACAAGCATCTCAGATATTCAGAGGTTAGTATGAATTTACAGGGCAGGAGAGCAAGTGAGAAAGGAGACTGTGACCACCCTGTGTGAGAAAGGCATCTGTGAAAAGGGGCAGGGCAGAGGACAGTGGTGCCTCACTAGTTTGTGTCACCATTATAGGGGAAGTATGTAGGAAAAGGAGAAAACTGGTGCCAAAAGGACAAGTAGCACAGTCTCTCCTGTGACTAGATCAATTAAAAGTTCAGAAGCCAAAGCTCTTCACACTGTACCCCCCTTCTTGGAGGTGCAAGAGGCTGCAGCCCAGATCAAAGAAGTGAGTGCATTGCAGAAGTGAGGTTTGAAACGTGGAGGGCCCAGAGAGAATTAATAATAAATAAAGTACACCTCAGAGGAAAAACTTTGAGTTTCTCCTGCAAGTTACATGCAGCTGTCTGAAGTCAGTAGGAGTAGTCTGTTTATAGCTGTGAGCCCAGGCATTATCAGTCTTTTATTCAAGAGCACAATATCTGTTTGATAATGCACACACTGTTTTGTTGTTCGTTGTCAGTACACCTCCCAAAACAAGTTGTCCCCCTGTGGTTTTATAATCATGGGAATATTCTCGATGGCCCTGGTAGATGGGTTTTTTTCTGGCTCCAGACATCTCTGGAAAATAACCTATTGAATCGCATCGGAAACCAGGGCAGAGTTGACTTCCTGGTGGACTCCAAACAATCCAAAGGCTCTCCTTGGAAAGCACAGCCTGTGCTCTGCTGTTTGTGCAATGCCATACTGCCCTGCAGCTGGGCTAATCGGCTTCATCTCAGCAGCTCCACCCCCACCAAAACGGGAGAGAAAATAATGAGCTATTGTTCCAGGGGTTTATGGAAGAACTCTTTTTTTTTTTTAAATTTATTTTAGACACTTCTTTTAAGAGATAGCAGTGACCTGCTTGCTGAAATGCTTCCTTATTTCTGTGTTTACATCCTGTTAGCTAGCATACCAAATCACTGCTGTGATTACCTGGCAAGCAAATGTAGAAAAAAAAATATCTGTTTGGGACAGTTTTTTACTACTCTGAGGCATCTCCCTGATGTTACACACAAAACAAATAAAAGCAAACACAAAACAGAAAACAAGAAACCCAACAAAATCTCTCCTTTTCCTATTATCATATGAAGAAAAAACATTTTCAACTATAAGGCAGTGCCAAATGGTTCAGCAGATTTCAGACTTTGAGACACTGACAGACTGCAGCTCCTGCTGTTTACCACAGGGATTTAAGAGGTTCTCTCTCTTAAAATAGCCATGTTTTTCTCTTCCTGAGGGTCAAAACTTGCTGCTTTTACACCATTTTCAGTAGGATTTTTTAACTGTGCCATGCTCTGCCATGTCAAGAGGCTCTGAAAAGGCTCTTGAAATTCATCTGTCTGAGGGTAAATGGGAAGGATTGGTTAAATTCCTGGAAACACTGTCACCTGAAACAGTGAAATGCAGGGGAAAAACATTTTGCATGGATTATTTCACTGCATAAAAAACTCTTCAGCATGTTCTAATGGCAATGTATCAAACTGGATTACATGAGTCATATTTACCTTATATGATATGACATTGTGACATATGACAGAGTACCTAAAAAGTCATTATGCCTCAAGAGCTTATAACCCAAAAGGAATTTAAAGATATATTCAGCCATGCCCACCCACACCCTGCTATTATCTGCAACAGCAGGGGGCTCACTAGATGAATCGAAGCGAAGAGATTCTTCCCATGTGCACAGGAAACACAGATTAATTGGAACAGTGACAAAAAAGTCTCTTTACCAGGTAAACAGAATTCAGCAGTGGGATTTTACTTAATGAATAGTATACAGTTAAGTACTTAGATCTGTGGAGGTGAGAGGTGGAGAGCAGCTCATATCCAATTGCTTTTTCATCTGTTGGAAGCTTGATATTATTAGCAGTTTTCTCCTTCAGCAGTCACCACAAATGCCAAATTTTGTGTCACGCAGTATTGCAGTGGGAGACCTCCCCAGATTAAGAGAGAAGCAAGATAGGAATAGAGATTCTTACTCTATCTGGTTTCTCCATAATTATTCCATTTCCTCACTCTGGACACCTCCCTCCTGCCAGTCCCTCACTGGTTCCCAGTGTCCCACCCCAGCAAGCTCCTCTGTCACCCCACTCCCTGCATTTGGAGATCCCTGTGGGTCTGGCACCTCTGGCATTCCACAGCGAAGGCCGTGACTGCTGTCGCATCCAACACACTCTGGGTCTTTGTGCACAGAGCACTTGGGGGCACAGTTCCACTACAAAGCACACTGGATTTAAATTGTTTATCTAGCTAAGCCTCAATTTATGATCTCCACAAATGCCTTTAAAATGAAAGAACCCTTTATTTGTACCATCTTTGTTTGAGGAACAGGGGAAGATGGTCAAGGGCACAAAATGCTTCTGGCACCAACTAGTCCTGCTGAAAGCCAAAGGGACTTGGGCATGTAAGTCTTGTTTATGCCTTTGAAAAATCTCTGCCAGAATCTCATCAACACTAAAAAACTACAAAATAAACTCTGAATTAAAATACTGGCATCAAAGAAAAAAGAGTTTACAGGATATGTGGTGGCAGAAGACTTGATTTGACTGTGGGGGCAGCTAGCAGCTCCAGCAGATACTGACTGGCCTACTTGACCTCATAATGATGTTTAAAACTAAAAACAAAACAAAACAAAAAATATTGTCTGACTATAGGCTTGAAAAAGAAAAAAAATAGATGAAATAGATCTGAGGGAAGAAGGCTGCCTCAGAGGACACTGGTGGTATTCAGAGACATGGTGGTATTGGTATTTTTTCTGTGCTTTAAGGAAAAAAGGCCACTTCATGTTGTCCTAGGTGGTGATGCAGGAAGATGATAAAGGTGTCAGAGGCAGACCATTGCCTGAGGGCAGAAAAACAAGCAAGAGGCTCCTTGGCAAATCCACTCTAATTTTTAAGGGTTAAGGCAGTATCAAAATACAGAAGTTATTCATAAAGGCAGTTGAGGAGAGCAGACATATGACCATTGATGAGGAAGAAGACTGGTCCTCTACTAAATAAATCTAGACCCTCTTCCCTGAATTTTCATTCAAGTCAAAGAAAGATAACATTTTCATATGTATATGTTTCATTTTCTCATATAATATTGTTTAAAAAACAAAGAAATAAAAGGCTTGGACACATTATTTTTTCAGAACTTAAATTTTCATTCTACAAGAGAACAGTGTGTGTGAGTGACTAATAACAATCCAGCCATCTGGACTTCTCTCAGACAAACTCATGTTAATTCAAACTACACAGGCAAAAATATAAAATATATATTGCCTGCCTCAGAGCATTTGGGAAAGTGTTATGGTTTGCAGAACTGTCATGCACTGTCAGCAAGCAGCAAACTTTAGAGCACCTTTAATGTTACACCACAGTGCTGTTGTAGTTGACAATTAAAATAGTTAATGTGCAAGCTGGCCTTTAAGTGTTACACTAATCAAAATAATGGATTGCTTTTGTATGATGACCCCATAGCTGTATCAGTCAGTGCTCACTGGACAAAAAGGAATTTTATAATAGTGCCTGGTCGTGGCACCTGTAATCTTGTGTTTCTGTGGTGGTAATGAGGAAGGATGGGACTTTTAGCAGGTTCATTGAGGGCTCGAGCATATCTGGGATCTAGGCAGATGTTATCTGGGTAAGTGTGACTGCCACTGTGTCGTATTCAACCTCATGGCCTTCCAAACCCAGAGGCAGCATGAGGGATTTGGTCCTTTAACATTTCCTCATTGCTCCCACAAGCACACAGTGTTTCCAAACCCTCCTGCTAGAAATATTTCTTGGCTATTTAGAGAAACAACCTTCCCCTGTGCCTATGTTTGTGTGGATTTAAGGTTTTCAGGGCATGATAGGGCTGAACTTCTTGGCCAGTTGTTCAAGGGCAAGTGGGAATTCATGTTTTTCTCTCCCTTACCTGTGCTCTCTCCCACTTACATTCAGCAGCACAAATAAATTCAGTGGATTCTCCTTGCCAAGAAAGATTAGTATACCTAAGAGTTGAAACCAGGGCAGATTGCATTTCAAGTAATTTTCCCCATCCCCCATTCTCCCTCTGCCTCCAGTTTTTTTTTGTTTTTTTTTTTTTTAATTATACAGATTAAAAATGAAATGCAGTGGTTACATTATGATAACATCAAACTCATTAACATTAGTTAGAAAAAATACACGATGTAGCCTGCCAAAAGCTAAGCCTTCACTTCTGCATTCATTCAGTAAAGTTCATTGAAATGGGAATTCATCCCTTTACTCTGGATTAGAATGGAACTCCTGGTGTATTCAAAGAGCTGTACAAGCCATACGGGCTCAGAAGATGTTTGTAGAAAAGTAACATTCAACATAACTGCTTTATTACAATATTAGTTCTGTGACCTTATACAGAAAATTCTTTGTTCAAACTTGAGAACACCTAAGACTGAACTTTGTCATGTTTATCAATGGGTGGGCAGGTGTGCTCCAGCTGAGAGTGTCTAGCACTACAGACAATAAACTTGTTAAGAAATATGTTGAAATATCTTATTACCATTTAGTACAACTGCACTACATGAACAAAGTAATAGATTAGTATCTCATTTCCAATTCACTTTCCAAGACAAATCCCATGGTTCCCCTTGCCTGCATCCTCCATTTTGTCTGAAAATAAGGCTCATCCCATTACAAATCAGAGCAAAGGAGCCTTTTTAGACAAAAATACAATAGCCTTCTAAAGTTTTATTTTCATACAAGTTTCTGTTTCTGGAGTTTAGGATTAATTTTTGCAGAACTTAAAACAACCGGGCAGGATCTGACTCCCAATTCCAGCGATAAACACTTCCATAAATTATTAATTCTTTCCTGGGAACAATTTTTGACCCCATGGACGACAAGACCATCATTCTAGTTATTTCATTATATCGGTCTATATTATAGCCACATATTATTTCCCTTCCAAAATGTTTATATAAAATTTATAACCTGATGAAAAGATCTTCCCCCTAATTTTTGTATGTAAATGTAAAATCTTGTCCATTTTCTCACAGTATTTGTTCTGTTTAATTGCATTTTAAATGAACATAAAGTAACAACCCCGAAGACATTAGCATGCTTCTGCCAGGACTCTGCAGATTCTGCTGGCACGTGTTGAGAAGCTGCTGCATCTCAGATGTGAGCTGATCTTCACAGAGAGCCTGTCCTGAGGGGTGGAGCAGAGCAGTCCTACAGAAAATCTTCAGGGGGCTTGCCTCCCCTCCTCTTTTCTGATCTGTTTCCAGCATTAGAAAATGTAAAGCCCAGCAATGGCTCGGAGAAAAAGGGGCTTTTCTGCAATCACCAGTTCCTCCTTCAGCCAAAACAACTTCAAAACCTACTGAAGACAGAGTCAGACAGAGTTGGTTTGCTAAAGCAACTGTAGGCTGCAAGAGCCAGTCATACTGAGAGCACTGGCAGCCATTCAGCTGAAATAAATCTCAGAAAGAGAGAACAGAAGACAACACAAGTCTGAATCGATTTTCAGAGGTGTCATGTTTTTAGCAGTGCTACAAGCCCTCATCTCTCAGAGGCCAACTGTATTTATCCCCCCAGTATCTGGCCAGGCTGTCTGTGGGTGAGCAGTGAGTGCCAGCTGCTCTTGGAGTCTGGCTGCAATGAGGGCAGCACATCCACCATCCTTTGCCCTTTAATCACCATTAGGAAAATCCTGACATTTTCCATTTGTAAGGGCTCTATGTCAAGACATAATTTCAGGAGAATAAGTCAATGGTCCTCATTTAGATGTTTACAGAATCTTAAAAGATTCCTAGTTTATACACAAATATAAAGGGATTATAAACCTCGGGGAAGGAGGACAGTTAAACCAAAAATCACCTTGCCATGAGCAGATAGGTCTTTTGAGCTTGAAGGTGAATTTCTTGGTGAACTAAGACCCCTGATACTGCCAAAAACCTAAGAAGTTCTCTGTAATTTTGTAGACTAAACACTTGGAGGGCTTTAATAATTGCTGGTAAGAAGAAAGCTCCACACTTTTGAAGTTGGTTTTCTATATGAAATATATCCAGTGCTATTTAAATAAGAGATAAATCTTTTTTAGTAAGAGAGAAGAATAAGAAAAGTACTGAGGAGAATTAGAAAACTATCAAGGAGATTTTCCAGTGGCTTCTTATCCTGAAAGGGATATTTCTAGTTCTAGTCAAGAAATTAATTTGATCTATAGAACCTTTAAAACTAATTTTAATTCTTCAGAACTTGAAATATATTCAATTATTTAAATTATTAATATATGTTCAATTTTAGCAACATTTGCGATGGTTATCAGCTCCTCTTCTTCAAGCTTTCTGGCCTTTTTTTTTTTTTTTG